>CABHPQ010048880.1:0-13191 GCA_902168405.1 Peromyscus aztecus
TGTGTGTGTGTGTGTGTGTGTGTGTATGCACAAGTAGGCTAGAGGATGCTATCCAGTGTCTTCCTCCTTCTATTAGGTAAGTCTAAGTAACTCTATTAGGTGGGTCCTGTTGCTGTCCCCATCACAGAAATGAGAAAATTGAGGGACAGAGATGTCTGATAATTTGCCCAAGGTTACAGGGCAAGCAGCAGAGCGCATAAACACTGAGCCTTTTGAGACAGCCCTTTCATTTCTGAGTTGGGTTGTCATGAAAAAACTTCTAAACATCATCACAAATTTACCTTCAAGACCCCATGGGACACTAAGTATACTTTATTATTCTATTGATGAAAAATAACCTTGCTTTTTAAAAGGAAGTTCTGTCTACTGTCTGATAGGTATCCTACATCCTTGATATACCCTCATTTTTTTGTCAGTTTCTACCCCTCAGCACAGTAGCATATTAAAAATATATTTTCTATATCTAAGAAGCTCAGGTTCAAATTGAAGTTCAGCCAATCATCAGCTTACAACCCTGGAGATGTTGTTTAATCCCTACTTCTCCACCTTAACTTTTGAGGCAGGGTCTCTCACTCCACCTAGACTTCACTGACTAGGAAAAATTAACTAGTCAGTGAGCCCCAGGGATCTTCCTGTCTCTGCCTGCTCAGTGCTGGATAATAGGATGTGTTGCCATGCCTGATTCTTACATGGATGTTTGGGGTTGAACTCAGGTCTTCAAGTTTGTACAGTGATCACTTTAATGATGGAGTCATCTCCTCTGCCCCAAATATTTAACTGTCCAGATCAACTTTCTGTTCCGTTTTCAGCTGTTGCTCTTCTCCTGACCTCCTTGTGACTTCTCCCTAACCCCTCCCTCCTGACCACAGTCAATAAAGATGTCACTGATTGATGTATTTTAGAATCTTGGAAGTACAGTGATTTGGACCCCCCAGAACTGCCTGGAATTTTTGCCTTCCAGAATCTGTATTTATAACATTAGCAACCTAACACAGTTCTTGGTTCTACATAGTGTAGTTATTATCAGTTACTGGCTCATGTATTACCCTTTGGTGAAAGACACATTCACATCTCCATCTTAATAACCTTTGTCCTGCCCAAGTTACGTAGTACGTGTCAGGCATGTGAGTCAGACAAAAACATGCAGCTCTGTACATAATCAGTACATGTAAATGGCAGAGTAATAACTAAATGTAATGCTTAATTACAGCAAATATGTAATCATCTATTTGCTTCATTTCCTGTTGCCATTTGCAATATTCCATTTTGCTTTAATAAGCATAGGTGTGCATGTTTTTATTGTAGTTACTTGAATTCCTTTTAGAATGACATGTATTAATGAGAAATAAACAAATGTCAGGGTCAGAGGGGTGCTTTGAAAGAGGATCTGATTTTAGAGATTTAGGAGGCCAAGGATGTGCTGTCTTCTAGAACAGTCAGCCTATGGTGGAGAATAATATATGAATGAAATTGAACAAGATTCTGAAGGTCAGGTATGGGTCAGGCAGTCCAAAGCTACGCCAGATGGGTGATCACTTTGTTCTTAAGACTAGCAGCGTTATTACATGCTGGAGCCAAAAATCCAATGGGAGACCAGACATCCCATAGAGCCTCATGAAACCTGTGGACTCTAGATCCACAACTGCCTCAGTGCAAATCCTGACTCACCCATTTTCTATGTGGTTGGAAGCTAGTTGATCAATGTTTCTGCACCCCCACTTTCTTTAATGAAATGATGGTTTCACATGAGGTGTTTGAAGATAATGTAGTTCCAGTGTGTCTTGGTCACTGTTCTCTTGCTATGATTAGACAGCATGACCAAGGCAATTCTTATAATAGGAAGCATTTAATTGGGGACTTATAGTTTCAGAGGCTTAGTTCATTACCATCATGGTGAGGAGCACGGTGGTAGGCAGTGCTGGAACAGTAGCTGAGAGCTATATCCTGATCTATAAGCAGAGTGGTGGCGAGAGAGAGCCTAGGCCTGGCATGGGTTTTTGAAACCTCAAAGCCTACCCCAGTGACATACCTCCTCTAACAAGGCTACGTGTACTCCAACAAGGCCACACCTCCTAATCCTTCTAGATCTTTCAAAAAAACATCACTCTCCAGTAACTAAGCATTCAATATATGAGCCAATGGGGTCCATGCTTATTCAAACTACCACACAGTGATACCTTATATCCTTGCCCAAAGCAACACACTATGGCATTGTCTGCTACACCCCCCAGAGAGATTCTCTGTGTAGATGTGCACTAGGCTGTTGATACAGAGCTACCCAGAAGGTATCAGAGGAAATTCAGTCCCACCAAGCATTTGATAGGCACTCAAACTCTCTTACCACTTGAGAGTCTACATCAGGGGTTCAGATATAAAAAGAAAAGAGAGCATTTGCATTGTTCTTCGGTATCCAGGCTCATTGGGTACAAACAATAACCATGTTATTGTCTTTATCTCTTTTGTAGAAGTCATAATTTCATCTGTCACCAGGGTTCACTGAAACAGGACCACCATGCTCTCAGACAGAGCTTTCCTATGTCAGGAGTACATAGACAGAGAAGACACTTTCTGAAGGATTTAGAGTCAAGAGAAAACTTTTAATAATATCATCATCATCACCACCACCACCACCACCATCACCATCATCACCACCACCATCATCATTTTGCAGTGATGGGAATCAATCACAATACCTTGCATCTGCTATGTGAGCACTCTATCACTGAGCTACGTCTCCAGCCCTTCTTCGCTAATTTTCAAAGCAACTCTCTCCCCCGTTACTATGAAGACTTCTTGATCCAGAAACACTTAGCTTTAAAACCCAGGGCAAGACCTTAGGGTGTTAACGCAATTTGTAAATTATTAGGTTGGTCTTAAGATTTTACTTCCTCTATACATACCCAGACGTATAAGATGGCTCCACACTTGTAATTACAAATGAGTCGCAATGTGTGATTATATACGCACAACTGAAAACAAACTGAATTCACACAACAGAGCCCAGAAGCTACAAATCCTGATGAAGATGTTTCCAGGAACTTGCAAACACCATGAGAAATCAAAAGCCACATTCTATTTGTTTATTTGCAGGCTGGGGATTGAGCCCAGAGACTCACACATTCCAGGCAAGTGCTGTACCACTGAGCCACACCTAAGCCCTATACAGTAAACACTTTAACGTTCATCAAGCTTTACCTATTCAGAGTCCAAGCATACTCTTTCAAGGGCTTTTGCTTGCACCAAATGCTCATGTCATGGAAGTACATGAATTTTAATAAAATAAATAAATTACAGATGCTGAGTACTGTATATATACGTTAGTTATATTAAAGGCAAAGCAATAAATCTTTTAAAGCCTCCCTTTGCAGATTAGTTTTTGCCCTCAATTTGATACAACATAGAATCACTCAAGAAGAGAGTCTTAATGAGGAATTATCTAGTTGAGGTTGGCCTGAGGAGGATTGTCTTAATTATCGATGGGTGTAGGGAGAGTCAGCATATTGTGAGCAGTACTATTCCCTAGGCCAGGACCTGGATTGTGTAAGAATAAAGAGGATGGGCAGTCAATCATATCTCACTTCTATTGACTGTGTGTATCAGGTAACCTGCTTCAAGCTCCTGCCTTGTCTTCCTTATTATGTGGATTAGGAGTTTTAGTGAAAAGGATCCCTTTCTTCTTTCTTCCCCAAGCTGCTTTTGTCAGAGTATCTTATCACAGCAAATGAAACTGCATTCTTCAATCAGCATTTGATTTCCTACTCTCAGAGAGGAGGCAAGAGGTGCTGTGATGATCACAGGTATATGGGGACAGTTAAATGAACATGTGTCACATCCTTAAGTGGCACTCCCACCCCAGCCAGCTCTCTTTTCTCCAGGCCCCAAGTTCACCCTCTTGATCACTGAATGAAGGTGATGAAACCATCCTGGGTAAAACCAGGCCCACTGTAAAACAAACCACAGCCTGCTGAGAGCAAATGGAGGCACCTTCATTCTTAGAGGCACATTTGTTTGTGCCAAGCTGAAATGGGGCTGACGCTTTTGTTTCACTTATGTATTGCTTTTTTTTTGCATATTGATGGGACCAAATTGTGTTAGATAATTTCCATATGCAGCCAAAGCACCCTTTTGTACGTCCCCTACCATCCCTGTCTTGATCTCATTGGCAGTTCCAAGGGATTTCCCTGAAAATAGTGTGTGTTCTTCATTAATTAAAGACCTAGGGGGCTCAGACAGTGATTTATTTTTCTCTTTCTCTATATACCTTCACTTTCATATTTCTCCCTCCTCCGTGTCTCAGCGAGCCCGCCGCACTTGATCGCAGGTGGTTTCCTAGGAAACCCACTCACAGGCAGGACCCCCAAACTGCACATTTCTATCCCCTCCACCTCCTCTTCCAATAAGCGCTGGCTAATGAAACAAGGTAGAAACACATCAGCACTTTTAGAAATTACTCCACAAAGGCAGGGTACCAATTCCATCCTCATTCACGGAAAGACCATGTAATCTGCAGACGCCGGGCTTTTATCTAGAGAAATCACAGTGTAGAATTGTAGCTGCCAGTCTACGTGTTAGATTTGTCACATGGCTAGAAATTGTGTACTCTCCTGAGAGGCTAAGATCGGGCAATCTCCTGACTGCCCAGTTTTTAAGTTCCATAAAAGAAGTTGTGGCTATTTCTATTTACTGGTGCCTCCTGGGCCTGCCTGGTGTTATGGTTTGAATCTGAAATGTCCCCTTCTGGCTCATGATTTGAAAGGCTGGGCCCCAGCTTGCGGTAATTTTGAAGTCCGTGGAGCCTTCAGGAGATGGATTCTGGTAGTGGGGAAAGTAGACTGCTGGGACAAGCCTCTGAATGTTACGCCCCTACCCCTGTCTCTGCCGAATTCCCTGCTTCCTGGTTGGCACCGTGTGAACAGCTGCTCAGCCTTATGTTCCTGCTCACCTAGGACCACGTGACTCCATCAGGCATCCCTTGCTATGGGGGACTGCAGTACTCTGCAACCATAAACCAGAATATTCCTTTCTAATCCTCCCCACCCTCCCTTAATTTATTCTGTTGGGTCAATTGACGACAAGGATATGAAAGAGATTCACATAGATGGGTCTCTGCTAGTTACAGAGGAAGAAAGGTCTGGTGGGAAGAGCAGGGCTCTGGACCATGGGAACAGCCCTCCCTCTCTACCCATAGCCCCTAGAGCATGGTTCTTAGGAAGCCCATAAGCTTGGATTCTGGAGATGGTTTATCCCCTTATTTCTTCCTTATCTTTTCCCCTGCCTTAAGAAAACTTCAGGCCCCTGTGCTCCTCAGCTGAAGGATGTTTTCACTGTTGCCCAAAGGCAGAGGTTGTTTGTAAGACACTTCCTACCTCAGCAATGGGCTTCCCTAAAAGAGGCTCAAGGGCTTTCTGAGCAGAGCACTGAGCAGTCGTGGGTTGGGGAGAAGCTAGAAGGGACAGCTACGGAATACCCTTGCCCTGTTTCTCACAGGAAGCTAGAATTTTCTGGAACAGAAATGAATATGAGGCCAAACCAGGATACAGTTGCATACTTCCATTGGAAAAGTTTAAGGATCATGCAGAATATTAAATAAAAAATTAGCTGAATCTTTGAAGAAGTCTGGCTAGCCAGAATAAACAAGTCTTTAAAATCTAGGTTCAACTGAGAGATCCTGCCTCAATGAATAAGGTATGAGTATGGTAGAAAACGATGTAGGAAAACACTCAGTGTCAACTTCAAATTTCTACATACATGTGCACATATGCCCATGTGCACATCTGTATTCTCACATGCATGCAGATGTGAATATCCAATCAAGCTTATCATATACTCATACACATGAAAAAAATACAATATTCTACTGACTGCTTTCCTTTTATCCAAAATACCCCTCACCCCTAGGCTCTGGTAACCATCATTCTGTTCTACTGCTGTAAGGTCAATTTTTATATTTGACCTGTAATATTTGTCTTTGAAAAATAAAATTTAAAACCAACAAGCAAATAAAAAAATGAAAAGGATGTCCAACGGGCATTTTGGTTATGCTGATTTAAAAAAAGGACACAATGGAACAAATGTCTACTTCTGATTCCCTCTGTGGAACCTCTATGTTGATGAGGGGAGAGAAAAGATTCCCCACCCGAAAGCCTGGAAAGAGGGTGTGAGTCACATGGATCTATACCTCACCAGGAAGAAAGCAAGACCCAAGGGAAGAGGGTAGCACGGGGCTCCTGGGAATAGAGGGCACAGAACTCTGCAAAGATGGCAGAGGAGGAGAGCTACCCACCTTCTATTATGCAGGCCTGGCAATGAGCCCGCAGTGGTGACCATGGAGGACTGTGGCATAAGATTGTGCTGGAGAGTTTGATGTCAACTTGACAGAAGCTAAAGTCATCGGAGAGGAGGGAGCCCCAATTAAGAAAATGCCTCCATGAGATTGGGTTCTAGGCAAGCCTGTAGGGTATTTTCTTATTTAGTGATTGATGAGGGAGGGCCCAGCCCATTGTGGGAGGTGCTATTCCTGGGCTGGTGGTCCTGGGTTCTATAAGAAAGCAGGCTGAGCAAGCCAGTAAGCAGCACTCCTCCATGGCTTCTGCCTCAGCTCCTGCCTCAGGATCCTGCCCTGTGTGAGTTCTGTTCTCACAGCATTTGATGATGGACTGTCATATGGAACTGTGAGTGAAATAAACCCTTTCCTCCTCAAGCTGCTTTTGGTCATGATGTTTCATCACAGCAATAGTAACCCTAAAACCAAGATTTTTTTTTCCTTTTTCCCATACACCCTATAAGAAGAGCAGGTTCACTGAATTACCTTTTCAGGCAGGTTGAAGACTAAGATGCCCATTAATTAATTTTAATGATAAAGAAATGGACGTTCTTACACACCTGGGTTTATAGGTAAAGTTCATGTCTGTTCTATACAGAAACTAGCTTCTATGTATTTCCTTCTGGATGGTTCTTCTAATGGAACAGAACTAGGGTAGTGGATACCAAATATAAGTGTGGAAACTCCCACTCTGCACTCATGGCAGATACTGTTAATCAGTCAATCTTTCTAACTATACACACAAGCGCCCCAGGCAGGAGCAGCAGCCAATCAGAAATGGTACAGAACAGGAATGCTGTTTGCCTTTCCCAGCACTGGGTAAAGTTCTACCAGGTGTGGAGTGTGGAAGTATGTCTAAGCAGCCATTTCCAGTGTGAGCTGTCTGAGAGAAGGAGAGGGTCATCAGACCAGAAAACGGAATCTTGGAGAGGTTGTTATCTAGTGTCTGTTCCCCTCTTCTTCTCACAAGGAAGTGTGACTCCAAGACTGTTTGGCTATCTGGCTTTGCCAGGAGGAAGTGCCAAGAGAAGATTGGAGGGAGGTGAGAAGGGAGACTCTTTCTCTGCTTCTATTTGCTCTTACTTGGGCTGCCTCTCTACTCGACTCAACTCCTGCCAGGCATCCCTACTTCATTCTGATGCCAGACACATGGCTCTGGCTTCTGCCTTTGGTACCCTTCCTTCCTGACGGGAGGTCACAGCTTCCCGGTATCATCCATCATCATCATCATCTTCTTCTTCTTGGTGTCTTAGCTCTACCAGCACTTGAATAACCTACAATTAAAAGATCTGGGAAATGACTGGACATGATTCTAGAGAGGCTGGCAGAGGTATTTTCTCTAGACAACAAGCTCTCTAGAATTTTGAGCATCTCCCCAGCTATGAGAGAGCTACACGGTGATGGAAGAAAACAGGGTCTCTGTTGAAGAAGGGGGCAAGTAGTGGGCCACATAAACATTTAAAATTGATAAGTAAATTATCTCTCATGCTCATGATTGCCCTAGCAGAGACTTAGAAAGGCATACCTCATTGCCCCAGCTGGGCCTCAGCTCTATCCATTGATCTCACTTAAGGAATATGTGGATCCCTTCCAGGACAACCAATTACCAGCCCATCTAGTGTTCATCAATTTTATTTTTATCTTAATTATAGGTCCTTAAATATGCATAATCATTAAAAATAATCTCCTTATACTTAAAGTCCTTATAAAACTATACAGTTCAATGAAGTTCAAATAAAAAAATACATAAAGTGAATACAATTCAAACTAATAGCACTGATGAAGTCCAGCAGTGATGGGCTGCTACCACTACTCAAACGGATCCATTTCTGGCTTCTGCTTGGTGGATCATCTGAATGTGGCATGCCCGTGTCATCACGTTTCAGGTGGGGGGAATTCTTCTATCATTTTCTCTAACCAAACTTGAAACTCTTGCATAATGCAGTGTGATTCACTTGGTCTACATTTGGCAGAGAAGCATCATTTGTATTGGATAAACCTCTGGTCTTTTCTCATTGGCATTTAATAAATATGGCAGATGAGGCAACAGGACTAGTATTGATCTATGAAGTGGCCTTTAACTGATTCAAAATCCTCCCATATTCTTTATATTTAAATTTTTTTAAGTACAAATTTTATTTGGTCTCTCTCTCTCTCTCTCTCTCTCTCTCTCTCTCTCTCTCTCTGTGTGTCTGTGTGTGTGTGTGTGTGTGTGTGTGTGTGTATATGTCATGACACATGTATGGAGTTCAGAGAACAACTCATAGATGGTTCTCTCCCTCCTCCATGTGGGTCTCAGGGATCGAACTCAGGTTGTCAGACTTGGTGGCAAGTGCCTTTACCCACCAAACCATGTTGCCAGCCCTCTTTATATTTTTAAGATTATTGTACTGGAAATATAAAATACCAATGCTTTTCAAGGTACCTTGAGAGACAGTATTAATCACACCTGAGTAATACCCCTGAGCCCAGCCAGGCAGCGGTGCCTATAAATAATGAGCAATCATGGGAACCTAAGCCTTAAGAAGAAAGAATCAGAGGTCTGAGAATAGGCCACTGTGTCTTCCTGGATGGAGTATCTTCTGACACTCTGAAAAAATGTCAGCTTGGTTTGGGTTATGGACTCTATCGTGTTTCTTTACATAGTTCTGAGTTTCAGATACAGGAAATAAACTCAAGTGACCTCTGGTCAGGTCCTGCTAGTCGATGCTACATACAATAGCATGAACGCTAGTGGGTGTGAGAGTATAGACTCTGCCAGCCGATGTTACAGAAGAGTGGAGGTGAATGGAGGTTTGGGGGAGAATAAAATCTGCATCATTACTTTCATTTTCAGGGCACAGTAAATGTGTTGTATATAAACAGAAGTGCTTACACTTTCTCTATGTGTGTGCACATGTGTCGGGGTGAGGTGCCTACACACGTTCCTCCCCTGTCAGTCTCTACCTTATTCATTTATTTACTTATTATTTAGAGTCGTGGTTTCTTACTCAACTAGGAGTACTCATACTGGCTAGACTGCCTGACCAGTGAACCTTCTGGATCCGTCTTTATCTGCAGAGTACTGGGGTTGCTCTTAAATACTGCTTTGCTCAGCTTTTATCTGGGTCCTGGGAATCTGAACTTAGGTCCCCATGCCTGTGAAGCAGGCACTGAGCTGTCTCCTCAGCCCCACTTTTCCCGTTTTTGATATCATCTAAATTGTGCACAGAGGGACCCCCACAGAACAGTGAATAGAGAGGTGTCAATGTAGGGACCAAAGAACACATCTTAATCACCGATGTCTTTGGAGAGCAATTTAGTGTTAGGGTGCCTGTGCCTCACAGCCCAGCAATCCCTCTCCCATGCGTTACACTCACAGACTTGTTCATGTGCTCCAGGGAATGTGTCTAGGTGCAGTCAAAGAAGTATCGTTTGTGATTTTTTTAATGGAAATGTCTGCCCACTAGAGAATGAATCTATGATTTGTGGCAATATTGTACTCAAGCAATTTGTTCAGCAGGGAAAACAAATGGATTTCAGCTACGTATATATCCATACTCGTGACTGTTACACAAGAGTATTGAGTGAGATGAATAAGTTGCAGAAGATTCATGCACTGGGGACACACACACACACACACACACACACACACACACACACACACACTTAGGCTATCACTTCTTGGAAGCACTAAAACATATATATTATTTTTATTGAAAACATTTATAATAAAATACCTATAAAAGTAAGAGAGGATAAACATCAAATTCAGGATAGTAGTTTCCTCTGGGAGGAAAGGGGAGAGGCCTCTTTACCTACCAGTAATGTTTTATTTCTTATACTGGGAATACCTATACAAGCCTATATTCTTTACATGGTCTTACATATTAGAAACATGGTAAATCAAATATTTAAGCAAATTAGTCATTTTACATAAAAACTATTTCTGCTTAAAAACATTTTAATAGCACCTTGCTGCTTTGCTAGAACCCTCAGATGTTCCTGGGATGCAGTTCACAAAACTGAACATAATCTTTGGTTAGTATGTGTGCTCCCCCATTACAAATGATGATTTGGAACGTCCCCTTCTGCTGAACTACACTTAATGGTAGGGATACGTATGAGGGCACAAGATAGAAGTGTGCTTAGCTTAGACCAAATGTGATCATCTCTAAAATCTACGTAAGAGATATGCCAAGGTCTATACTAAAGAGCTGTCCATTATATGCTGAGTCTGGAAAGTACACTAATCCCCTCTTATCTGTGGGGATATGCTCCAAGACACACAATGGATGTCAGAAACTTTGACAATCCCTAGCCCTACATACAGGTATTATAATATAACTACAGTTGATCTGGTAACCAGGATGCCTACTAAGTGGATGATATATACTGTGTGGATACTCTGGACAAAGGCATGACTCATGTTCTAAATGGGACAGAGTAGGATGGTGCAATATTTCAACTATGCTTATGATTTAAAATTTATAAATTACTTTTATTTTGTGTTCTTAGAACATGCTTGAAAACTATTTAAAAATGACTTAGAAAGTGAAAGAGTTGTGAATAAATTAAAAGTTGTTTCACCAATGCCTGGCGGTGGTGGTGAATGCCTTTAATCCCAGCACTCAGGCAGAGCCAGGGGGATGGATCTCTGAGTTTGAGGCCAGCATGGTCTACAGAGCGAGATTCAGGACAGGCACCAAAACTACACAGAGAAACCCTGTCTTTAAAAACAAAAACAAAAACAAAAACAACAAAAAAGTTGCTCCACCAGTTTTAGTGGTGCATGCCTGTATCCTGTCATTCAGGAGGCTGAGGCAGGAAGATCATATGAGTTCAAGGTCAGTTTAGATCCCTGACTTAAAAAACAAACCAGCATGGACATACACACACACACACACACACACACACACACACACACACACACACACACGCTAAATATATATCTTCAATTAAAAATCTACAGAGAGCAAAGAATAGCAGAATGTCTATGAATATAATAGAGGGTTATTCTATTCTCAAGGGATTTTTTTCAAGAAAGAACTGTCATCTTGGTCAGGTTCCACAGTGCCTTGTCCTGTGTTTTCTAAGCTAGCATTACATACAGTATGTTGCTTTGAAATCTTTGGAGAAATGACTGCATTTCAGTTTTCCTGTTTTTGAGATAGATCTGAGTTCATGCTATTTGTGTAAGATAATGGAGACCCTGAGAGCCTAATAGAATTTTTTTGAAGGTATCTTTATTCCTTTGAAGGCACAAAGTTATTACCATTACCATAATTCCCCTTGAATATCCGTGTGGGGGTTAATTTTCCCAGTTGCTATCATCCACTTGTATTAAAACTGTCTTACTTGCTGAGAAACAATGTGGCCTCAGAAACAAACTCTTGTTTCCCGCTTCCAGCTCCTAGAACATATGACCCCCTTTGTTCTCCAGGGGACATTGCTTTGTTTTGCTGTGGTCTCTTTGTTAACACTTTCCCTGTAGTTTATGCCATCTTGACAGAAGGAAGCATGTTGATTGCCGATCACTCAAGAGGAACACTTATTAACCCCTTGCTGGATGGATAAATAAGTGAGCTGCAAGAATGGCCCCCTTCCCTTTTCTTACTCACCAGTTTTGCTCCCTCTCTCCTGCTTGGGATATAGCAAACGGGTCTATGGTGATATTTTATTTGTACTGAAATGTGATTTTATTTGTATGCTAATAAATAAAGTTGCCTGGGGGTCAGAGCTATTAGAGCCATAGCAAAAGCTGGGCAGTGGTGGTGCACGCCTTTAATCCCAGCACTTGGTAGGCAGAACTAGGTAGATCTCTGTGTGTTCAGGGATACAGCCAGCATTGGAGACACATGCCTTTAATCTCAATACCAACCATAGAAGACCTAGAGGTCTGTACAGACAGGCAGTGACAAGGCAGTCATGTGGTTGGGTTTACAACCAATGAGAAGGCAGAACAGAAAGTCTATATAAAGACAAACACACAGGAAGTAGGTCTCTTGGCTGAAGAGGACAGCTGCAGCAGGAAGGGTAAGGCTCTTAGCTCTGACCTCTTGGGCTTTCATCTTTGCATTGGCTCTGTGTTTCTTATTTACTAAGACGGTTGGTTACATCTACATGGATCTGTCCTGAAGATAAATGGAATTACTACAAATAAATCAGCTCTTCAACTTGTGGTAAATCACAAAGCCTCATTTCTCCTGCTCTCTACTTTGATGGGTTCCATGCTGAGCTGTGTCCACATGCCAGTTTACATAGCAAGTGTGAGGTCCATGTCTTGGAGAATGTCCTGCCTTCTTTTCCCAAGATCTTTGTAGCTTGGTCTGGTAGTTCATGGGAGTGGCTCCCAGGGCCCTCCTGGCTCCTCTTAAGGAAGCCCATGGCCATGGGGCTATCTAGAAATTTTCCAGAGAGCTCATGAAATCTCTTGAACCAACAGGGTTTCATTGGCCTGTCATAAGCATGGTTACTGAAGCCCAATGGCTCTCATGCCTCCTGACATTTCCTCTCTCTTCTGGAATGGTCCAAGCCTTCCATCCTGTCGCGTCCTTCACTGACATTCTGAAACCTGGGTTAATCCATTTTTTCTCCATCAGTTCTCAAAGCCATGTGAGACATTGATATATTAATATGTCATATATTAATATATTAGTGTGGCCATAAGAATCATTTATATGTTGTTATATCATATGCATATACAATTTTTCTATCTTCTTTTGGTTAATTTTGTTTTGTTAGGGCCGAGTATGTATGTCAATGTACCAGTACTTGCTCAGCATGTATGAGGCCCCAGGTTCAGCCCAGCAGTACAAAAATATCTTATACATACAAAGATATAACACACACACACACACACACACACACACACACACACACACACACAC
>CABHPQ010048935.1:2392-19429 GCA_902168405.1 Peromyscus aztecus
TAGAAATACTGATGACATCTGAGGGATTGGAGGACTGAGCGCCTACTAAGGAATGAGCTCTCTTCCAGTCCACCAGCAGAGGTGGCGGTAATTCTGATTGGAACCCTTGGTTTGCCCTTGCTGGCAGCTATCATCAGTATTTCTATATAGATAAGACCTTTAGGCTGGAAATTCAGAGAGAAAAAAAAGAATTTTCTCAGTTGTCTTCTGAGTCTGAGGCAGGAATATGTGTAAGTAAATATGATATTTCCGCCACATCAAGGACATCAAATTTTTTAAAGAATAATATTTACCTTTTTTATTGGCTGCCATTCAAAGGCCTGGAAACATTTACTAGTAAATTTAATTACTTTGCATGTTAGAGCTATGAAATTGGAACTAGCAAGGCTAGGGGGTGGGAGGAGCAGCTGAATTGACAGTCCAAGCAGCCCAACTTCAGCACATAGTCTCTGAATTCCGGGAAAGGCCCCCACTAGAAAACACAACATTCATTAAACACCTACTGTCTGCTAAGTGCTTCTCCATGCTGTCTTATTCAATGCTCCCACTAACTCAGTCAGGATGGGATTGAGATTTCTAGTCTAAAGATGAGGGAAAATGAAGCTGTAAAATGGAAATTTACTACATGTATTTATTCATAATTTGTAAAAGGTTTGTTTATACATTCATTCTTTTCATCCTTATAGTATCTTTTCACATTATTATGTCAGGGACGTTTTCTTGTGTTTAGCATAAAAAATGGAAAAATAACCTCAGAAAAGGGAAGTCATTGAAGGTTATGCTACTAATCAATAGCACATTAGGAGCTCAATTGAGTCATCCAGTTCTAGTGCATCAGCTCTACCTACCTGGAGTCAGACCCCATTCCACGCATGCTGTTTGACTCAACAAATGTTCTCCCAAAAGAATTAGTGCAATTAATGAGGAAGGCTGTTTGTTCAACAAACACGGATACACCAAGCACTCTGGAAGACGCTGGAAGGCTCCAATCCAAACATTATGCTTGCTTTTCTCAAGTGTCTGTTAGTTGAATGAAACAATAACTAAGAAGGAGCTCATACAACAAGGTACGTACTGGCAAGGACACCAAGAAAGGTAATGGTGAGATCCATGATACCAAAAGTGATAATGCTATCAATTTTAATATGCACACTATAGAGGCTTTATGGGCGAGGTGGTCTTAAAAAGTGTACAAACAATGAAGGTGCATGATATTCCAAGAGAATAGGAACTATAAGTAATAGTATTTAAAAGAAAATCATGAAAAAATAGCCATTGAGGGGATAGGATCTGAACCTCTCCTCTAGTCCTAAACACTTGTGAAGCTCCTGCTTCTGCCCAAGCTGTAACAATTTGTTTGGCTCATGATCAATGTGAATTTTAAAGCAAAGAGATTGTATGCTACAAAAGAAATAGATCTGCTTTCTCTTTCCTTTTGTAATGCTTGAGGGTAGCAAATGATACAAAATGCCAAGGAAATGCTTCTTCATGATTCTAGAAAGCAAAATAGAATCTCAAAGATTGCACAAAGTATTAATTTAGAGGAAATAAGATCATTTGGAATATAAATCAGGAATAATAAACGCATCATACTGTCAAAATCTGGAACATTTTCAATAAAGTACAACATCCTAGATACCACATACAATCAAACAATTTTCTTGGATATTACAACTGTAATACAGAGCAGCACAAAATGCTTCCCCAGCACCCTGAGCCAGTCCCAATCCTGAAATAAAAACCAGCAAATAAGTAATGTTGCTTGGCAAAGCAATATTTGAAAATCCCATTTCTAAGATGAAGACTGTCATAAAAATAAATTAAATAAATTTCACCAAAGCCAGCAGTGCCCAGTTGCTTCAAGCTTCCCAAACAGATTGCTTGACAAAAACCAATACAAATCTGGAAATCTCCTAATTATAAGCATTTAAAGAATTAACATCTATGCTTAATTAGCGAGCTGGAGTGCACAAGTCAGTACCAAGGCTTTTAACCTCGTCTCCCTAAATCGGAAATTAGTAAGTTATATGGTACAGACATATGTTACATGCAAAGTAGCTAATGCTGCAAGGGATTACCTCAGGAGGAATTCCACCCTTTAACTAGAGCCAAGCTAAAGCAAGGTGAGGTTTGAAATGTCCCCTCTGTCTCTCTAACAGCTCAGGAATCCTGTGCATCATAAAGAATGCTTGCTCTAAATAGCCAAACATTTCAGACCACCATATGTGTAGAGAGCGTGGCTAGATCTCCCGGAAACATATTCTCTGGGTGTTGCTTGAAATCCTATCACATCCTAGTAAGTGCAACAAGAAACTTACGCCCTCTCAGGACTTGACTGAAAGCCTACACTACTCAAACACAAAGAGGTGGGTAAAACGAAGGAAGCACAGGGCTTCCCTCAGGGAGGCTGAGCCAGAACTGCCAAGGCTGAAATCCAAGGAGCCTGGATTTTCAGACTGCAAGGAACCTTAGAGATCAGATTCGGAGTTCAGTTCAATCTTCAATTCGATGTATTTTTGTCCATTATATAGCAACTGAACAGCTCCTTGGCATAAGCCTCTTGAAATACAAGTCAACGTTTCATTCCCTGTGCCGACGGATGGACATAAAGCAAACAAAGATGTTGAAATACTGTGGCTCCAGAGAAACCTTTGCCCCTCCGTTTGGACACTGAGCCCGTACAATGGTCACTACTGTTCTCCTAACACTCTCTCGCACTTCTAGTTGTCTGCTAGGGTGCTGTGCTCCCAAAGCACAGTGAATGTGAATCCAATCTTGTACCCAAAGCAAGAGCCCTTCTGGGAATAGGTGCTCAGTGGTTGGTGCCCGGCCTTTGCTAGGACATTCCAGGTGTGAATTGTCTCTGCTGCGTTATTCCATTACTAACCCACGTGTGCTAACAAAATATTTGCTTCCTGTAACATTTTTCAAGCAGAGCCACTTGTGTTCTTTTCCCCTTCTGTACCAAATGCAAGGGTTAACCTTCAACAAAATGAAAAATCAAATGGAAACAAATTTAGAGAGAAAATTCACCTGATAATGTATTGTTTATCTGGCAGAAATTTTTATGGTTTAATACTGAGAATTAAGCCTAAGGCCATGTACATACTATGCAAGGACTCTACCTCTCAACCAGATCCATCTTTGGTTCTCTATTTATGCAGAGAGGTGAACAAGGTCTCGTGTAGCCCAGGCTTGTTTAAAGCTCACTATGAAGCCTGATAAACTCCTGGTTTCCCTATCTCCGTCTCCCAAATGCTGGGATCACAGGAATGCACTCAAGCCTTCTTTTACTTTTTATTTTGAGACATGGTCTCATAATTTGCCAAGCCTGGACTTTGAACTTGCAATCCTCCTGTCTCGGCTTCAAAAGTAAATGAGATTACAGGCTTGTACTCAAAGTCTCGGCAACAGAGATATTCTTTAACCAACATTGTTTTGTACTATCTGTTTATTAAATTAGATAGATGTGTCTACATCAGTATATGGGTATGTACACACTAATTCAGGTGCCCCTGGAAAACAAGTGCTGCGTACTTCTGAAGCTGGAATTCCAGGAAGCTACAAGCTGCCTGACGTGGGTATAGGAAAGTAAACACATGAAGAGGAGTATGTGCTTAACGACTCAGCCACCTTCCCATCCCCAACCAACGTTTTTTACTGAGTACATAACACAAATCAAACTTATTTCGAAATATTTATGTATGATTGTGGTGAGAGAAAAGAAAGCAGACGAGAGGAGAAGAAAAAGGAAAGAGAATAAAACCATAAATTTTGAAAATCCAAATTAACCCCCAATCTGAAGATGTTTTGATTCTTTGAGTGTTGCTATGTTCTGATCCTATGCTAGGCAAATCTGGGAATGCAAAAGAGAGAATAAAGAAAACTTAGCTAAAGCAGGACTGTCCCATATGACAGATGATTAAACGACATTGTGGAAGCACAACAAGCCATAGAGGAGAGACGAGTATGCGGTGGTTTGAATGAAAATGGCCTGATGGGAATGTTTGGGACGGATAAGGAGGTGTGCCCTTGAGGTAGAAAGTATGTCACAAGGGTAGGCTAGGGAGGTCCCTTTCTTTCTGCCTCCTTCTTGCTCTTTGAGCTCTCAGCTGTGCTTGCTGTCATGTCTTCATTCTGCCATCATGGAGTCTAACCCTCAGAAACCAGAAGCTCAATTAAACACTTTAATTTGTAAGTTGCTTTGGTCATGGTGTTTAATGACAGCAAAAAAACAGTAACTAAGACAGAGTAGATCTGCAAAAGAAAAGGTATCAGTGATAGGGATAAGGGAGAGGAATAAAAAATAAATTTCAAAATATAAAAACAAAATTTATTACATTTATTTGGCAACCAGTGGAATGAAAAAATGATGGGAACTTGAAAAAAAACTCAGAATGTTTGGGATCAGGCCACATCACATCATTTTTGTAGTTTAACAGAATAGTCAGAGGTGAAGATAAAATTAAGTGTGCTGGCTCAGCAGTTAATCACACTTGCTGATCTTACAGAGGACCTGACTTCAATTCCTAGCACCCATATGGCAGCTCAGAGCCATCTGTAACTCCATTTCCAGGGAATCTAAAGTCCTCTTCTACCCTCTAAGGGCAACAGGCACACATGGTACACAGACATACACGAAGGCAAAACATTCACCTACATAAAATACTAAGATAAAATATTTTTAAAATGAATGTTGGAAGGAGAATGTCACTGGACTAAGGACTTAGAGGTGTGATAAAGAATGGAAAGAAAGTTTAAGATTTGGAGAGGTACTAGGAGGAGAGGAGGGAGCGGAAACTGAAGTCAGATGCAAAATAAAGAAATAAATTTTTTAAAAAATTAAAGTTTAAGATTTGACATAGAATTCTTTAGTGACAAAAAGTTAGAATAGTATCCTAATATATAATAGTAATATTATACTATATGTAAAATAGGTAGGTATATATACAAGAAAGTTAAGATGGACTATACAAAAATTTATACACTGTAAACAAACAAAACGGCCATCAAGTACTAAATAAACAAAGTATAGCCTACTCAAACAATATAGAATGAAGTGTTGATTCATCATCAAATACTTTCAAGGACAGTGGAGAAGAGGAGTACAAACTTTAGTACTAATAAACACAGAGTTTCTTTTCAGGGCAGTATAAATATTCTGGAATTTGTAGGGATGGTTGCATAACTTTGTGACTACACTAAAAAACAAAGTTGTGGGCAAGTGATGCAGCTCAGTAGGTAAAAATTGTTGATCTGGGTTCAATCATTGGGACCCACCTGGTGGGAGGAGAAAACTGACTCTTGCAACTTATCCTTTGACCTCTACTTACACACACACACACACACACACACACACACACACAAACACACACACACACACACAATAAATAAATGGAAAAATAAATAACTGAAATGCACACTTTAAAATACAGTTTATTATATCAATTATATCATAATAAAAAAGTAAAAATGAGAAGTCATGGGTGTTTCCATTGGAGTTACCAACATCTCTCCAGAAAATGAAGTTAGTTATCTACTGAGACCAAAGAAGCTAGATTTAAGGTCTTGAGCTAATAGGCAATAAGAAAGAAAAAAGTATACATTATCACTGCTGAAAGAAGAAAGCTATGCAATTAGCATAACCACCCAGAGTCACTGAGAACAGAGATAGTGCAATGTGACTCGGAAGGAAAGAATAGTAAGAACAGACTTTAAATATACTAAACTTGAAATGCACAATGGTCCCCAAATCGAAAATCCCATGCCTTGGTGGCATTAGATGTCTAACCACAGACTCTGTGTAGTAGCCACACAGATGAAAGTCCCATGGGAAACCTGGGACAGGGGAGAAGGAAGAAGAGCAGGGAGAGGAGAATGAGGAAAACACCTGAGAGAAAAACTAGAGGCTACATACTATGTAGGAGACAATTCACATTCTTATCGCACATGAGTTAATAAACAAAACTAAATAAAATAAAATTGTAAAAATTAGCAATAATGCCAAGCTTCAGGAGAAAACATTAGAATACACAATTGCTCTAATCCATTATCTAAAATGTGAAGTTTTGAACAAAAATTTGCAAGAAAGAGAAGGGAAACCTATTCAGTAGGTATAAGGTAGTCCATAGAGGGAGTCTGATGTTGGATTTAGGAGATGAGACTTCAAATGATTTATTAAAATACATTTATCACAGAACTTAAAGGAAGCATACTTTAAAAATTAAAGAAGAGGCTGGGACACAGGCCCAGGGTGGAGTACACCAACAGGCCGATTCAGGTGGTAAGTAAGAGAATAAGTGGGAGATAAATTACAATAAATAGTTTGACTTGAAGAAGAAAGGCATAAAATTAAAAATCTCAGACTTGAGATATGTGGGACAACATTAATCAATATGCTAATGAAACTTCCAGAAGGAAAGGGGAGAAATGCACAGGAAGAAATAATAGTTAAAAATTTCCCAAATGTGATTAAGACCACTAACTTAGGAACAAAAGCATACAGAACTTTAAGAAGGATAAACACAAAGAATTCCATGCCTAGAAACATTATGGTCAAACCACTCACAGGGCAAAGAGAGAGACAGGACAGGAGGACATTAATACGAAGACTAGAAAATGCTAGAGTAACAGTTGGGTAGAGCAGTTGGATGGCTTCCACAAAGCTCCAAGTACAATTCCTTCCCCCTCTGAGGGAAAGAGAAATTTATAAGGATGCATGAGAGGAAAGAAATCTTATATACACAGGAGAATCAATACAATAAATGACTAGGATTTTATCTGTATCAATGGAGACAGTAGAGAGCAGAATAACACTGAGACAAAACTGGTCAACCAAGAAATCTCCATGTAGTAAAACTAACCTTCAAAAGTGAAAGCAAAATCAGGATACTACCACCTAAGTAGAGACAGAGAATTTGCCACAGGCAGAAGAGATAAGCAATTTGTATGTAGAATACAAAAAGTATTGTAAGAAATTACTAATGAGAAAATGAGCCAAATATAACGGAGCTAAATATTTGAATACTCATTTCAAATAAGACATATTAATAATGTTTTATCAATGCATGATGTCCACTTCCCATTAGACAATGAATTCAATTAAAAACCAAACGAGAGGCTACTATACATCTACTGAAATGACAGCAGCAGATACTAACCAGCTTGGTTGACAGGTGATGAACTAGCACATTGCGAAAGTAATCACTGTTGAAAAGTGAAATGGCACAACCACTTGGGAAAAAATTCAGGCAGTTTCTTAAAAGTAACATTTATATCTACCAAATAACCTAATAATATACTCCTAGATGTTAATGTAAGGTGAATGAAGACACACGCCCATGCAAAGGAATATGCAGAAGCTATTCATAACAGTACTGTTCACAATCAGTAACACATCCATCCACTGGTAATGGAAAAACTGTCTGTGGTATATCCATATAATGGAATATTATTTAATCATAAAAGGAAAAATATTGATGTATGATATAACTGATTCATGAATAAAAGTAAAATTCAAAACCATGATGCTGTGTGAAAAAGCAACCTGTTTTGTCAAGAAAGTTTAATCACAGCAACAGAAAAGAAATTATAACATGGGGGCAAAATCTCATCATCTGGCGAATTTCTTTACCCAAATTTATACAAAAAATTATTCACTAAAAGAAAAAAATATTTCCTAAATTATAAATTTATGTTTAATGTAGTTGTTAAAAGCAAAGAAAATTGTGTTCTATGACATCACTTTAACACTTTAAAAAATGTTCAATTAGGTTATGAGACTTGACTTTCCATGCATTTCTGAAAGTGCACTCATGTATTTCAAATGTTATCTATGGATCAATAGCATCAGTGTCAACAAATCACTTAATAGACACCCAGGATCCCATGACTCATGCCGGAGATGCTGAATCAGAAACTGTAATTTCCAAAATTCTCAGGTGATCTCCACACACGTTGTATTTGAGAAACACTGATGTACACATAGACATCAGAGCAGCAAGATGGATAAGATGTGGAACAAAGGGACCCTAGGTTCTGGGTCCAACTCTGCTAGTGGCTAGCACCTAGTGGTAGTAATTCCTCAAGCTCTTTTAGGACCCTCCTCAATTCTATAGAACTCCAAAGGGTAGCTGTGTCTGGCATGGTTACCCCTTGATAAACAGTAGCTATTGTTATGGTCAAGTTATTTGTTACATCTTGGGTCCTGTTAGAGCATTTGTCTAGCATGGATTCTATCCCAAGGGCCACAAAAATCTGTGATTACATCTTAGCAATTGTCATCAGCCAGTGTTACTAAAACTTTAAAAATCTCCTTGTAGATATAATTGGAACGATAAAAGAAGGAGCAGTGTTTAATTTCCCTAGGAGAGGTAAGTGATACAGATAGCTCCAGGAGTTTAGATATGAAAAACTAGGGCCCGAAGGCTATTCTGACAGCTGTGTGCCTCTGGGCACAAGAAAAGAACTGAGGCCAGAACCAGGCTCAAATGGCAGACACAGAACATTGTCCACTGAAGCTCAACAGAGTTCTTCCCAAGCCAGGAGACATTTAGGGACAATGTGGGCACAGAAAGGAAAGAGGAGGCGCTCCATCACGATGATCTGACTTCAGCTAAGACAGATAGAGAGGAGGAAAACAAAGATGGCATTACTTTCATTAATGGTACATGTCATTGATGAAAACTATATATACACTTAAGGTATCTCTTTTGCTTCTACAATATCATCATTCTAATAACTATCATCTGGAAGATCCCTACATGAATTAAGAATAACAAACATTAAGTGCCATTAAGAATGATTGCCTTAAAAGAGGACAATGCAACATACAGTGTTTTCTTCAAATTCAAAGCTCAAATAATATTTCATGATTGGGAACTATGATCAGACTCTAATATAAGTATAAGGGTGCTGTGTCCTAAACAATGGGAGAGGTTCAAAGTACCAAAGCAACTATTCCAAATGTCTACAGGTTGAGGGTCCTGTATCCAAATTGCTCAGGGCCAGAATTATTTCAGATTGGTTGGAGGGGTCAGGTTTTGTATGATTTACATGGACTTTACTAGGAGAACATCAGTAATGTAAAATTCTGAAATCTGAAATGTTCCCAAATCTGAAACTTTTTGATCATTATATTAGAACTCAAAAATGCCTGTTGGAGTTCAGACTTTTGAATTAGGGATACCACTCCTATACTAAAAACTAAGTGAAAAGACAGTGTCCTTTTACATGTCCTTTAACATAGGAGAAATACACATATATATGGAGGCTAATGTGGAAGCTAATAAGTCAAAGAAGTTAACACTTGGAAAGCAAAACTGTAAATTCACTCAGACATGAAATATGTGCTAACAAATTCCACTTCTACCACAATGGAATAAAAGGAATAAGATTAAACAACTATAAAACTGTACAACATATTACAAAAAAATGTGGTTTTCTAGATCATCAATACCAGCCAACACAGAAATGTACCCTTTGAGAGAAGAGAAACAAGTTAGGCAACCATAAAACTGTCCACGCTGCTCATCAAGGGTTTCTATGCTGTAGTACAAGGAGAGGTAATCTAAATGAACTCCAGACATCAATATACGGAGAGGCCAAAACATTTTTAAAAATATTATGAGGAAAGGTACCACGGAGGACAGAGCTGTACAGAAGAGAAATCAAGGTCTTTAGTTGGGTTCCTTCATGTTGTTGGGTAAGCACTGATCTACATAGAACTCAAGATCAAAGAAAGAACTGCTACTTTGAAAAAATAGAAAGAGAATCAATCCTTATGAAATGAACAAGGAATGGGAGTACTCTGTGTCTTTCTGGGGACATTAAATAGAGCCCTCAGAAGCATATTACCTCAGAAATAGATAATAAAAAAAAGAAGTAGCCCCAGGTTAAAGACTGATGATACCCTAACAAGACATAAAATTAAGTCTCAATAGGAACAAAGTGATACTGAGTTGAAAAGAGGGTTCCATGGGTAAAGTGACTACCAAGCAAGCATGAAGTTCTGAATTCAGATCCAAAGCACCTGCATAAAAAGAAAGGCAAAATATCATGCTGTAACCTCAGTGCTATGGGGAAGGCAAGATAAGTATATCCTCAGAGCTCACTGGCTAGCTTAATGGATGAGATCCAGATTCAGGGAGAGAGCCTATCTCAAAAATGAGGTAGAGAAGGATAGAGAAAGATACACAATATTGACTTCTTGCCTCCAGAAACACATGCAAACATGGGAATACACAACACACATACACACACACATTAGCTGTGACAAAATTTCAGGTGCATTAATGAAAGTTTTCAAAGATATGAAGAAATAAGGAGCAAATTCTGAATATTTTCTAAAATCTGTATATGCACAAGTTTAAGAATATTAATGGGCCCTACACAGAAAAAAAGAGGGGAGAGAAACATACTACAGAACATTCCAATCCAAATAAGAAAAAATAAGAAAGTTCATTGAGAGGAACAAAGATAAGAATGACATCCTATTTTCCATCAAAGGCCAAGAAGGCCAAACAAGAATGGGTGTGTCAGCTTTGAACTGCTGTCATAGATGGAGGATGCTTTATCATTCTAGTCTTCCAAAAATAAGGTGAAATAATTCATTTAAGTCAAACTTTTCTTCAGTCATTTATTGTTGATGAAGGAAAAATGGTATTGGTTTTTGGAAGTTGCCAAATATTCTTATTAGTAATCAAAGCTTCATATCTTTCTTTTCATTCCTCACTCGTTTCTTTTTCTTTCTTTAAAGGAAAGTTTATTGCCAGAAAACCATACCTAAAAATATAAGAATAATAATAATAATAAAACTTTATTATTAAGTTATCTTAGTAGAAGGAAAATTAACTACTAGGGATACAAAAGAAGGAATAAATGACATGATAATTGACAGTTATATGAATAACAATTAAATATATGGATTTGGGTCTTTTTAATTATTTAAAATATAGTTAGCAATTTTTATGTGTTATACTATGTGCTATATAACATATGTAGAATATGTTGAAAATAGCAAAAATGCTGAAAGTAAGAAAATTAAACTGTTATATACTTTTTGTACCTCATGTGAAGTGCTATAATATTACAAGGTAGAATGCAAAAATTAGGAAGAGGTGGTAGGTAGCTGGTTCCCAATGATCCAAAGCTCTGATACTCATTCCTGTGTGCTACCTTTCTTTGAATGTAGGACGAATATAACAATTTCCTCTTAACAAACAAACTAGTGCAAACATACTCGGATGTCAGTTCAGATGGGATGGGATGAAGGCTCTTGTCTCTCCCTTGTTACCTCTTACCTCTTGCTATAGAATTAGCACCTGATGTAGTTTAGTCTCTCTCATTCATCAGCTTTCTTTCAGTAGAATCATACTTCCTATTTTCGACTGACACTTCTCATTTAATAACGTGCTCACTACATTGGGCTTTTCTTCAGCAGAAGTTATCCGTTCTTGGCATCTTCAACTTCCATAAGTCTCTACTGCAGCATAGGTTTCTTCCCCACACGCATTGCCCTTTCAAAGTTCACGTGCAGGAACCCTGACCTTGTCACATTGCCTAGACTCCTAGGGTTTCCTTTGAAATCTAGGTGGAGATCTCCATAGCCTCATACTTCTTTTGTCTGAATTTATTTTAAGTTAGCATACAGAACAATGAGTTTCATTATGACACTTTCATATATGTATGCCATACTTTGTTCTTATTCACCTGCTTTCTCCAATGCCCAACCCCATCTTCCCTACTCTCCTCCTGCTCGTGCCTCCCCAACATCCTTCCTGTTCTCACGTTACATGAACATCATTCTCTCCTTTTCAAACTCCTTTAATATCTTTTTCATTCCTTTCACAGTCTCTTAGCTAATTTCTGGTATTACTCTATAACATTTGCATCCTGCATGCCTGGAAAATGCTGTCATATAGATAACACAAAGACTCACTGCCAGATCACCTTAGAGCTGAAATCTTTTAATCATGGACTCACTTAGTGTCTGAAAAGAAAACCTGGGGAGATGCTTCCTTATGTGGTCATATGGGAATAAGACACCTTCGAGATCTCTTCACCCAAAAAAGCCTTTCAAAGCACTTTGCTCTTTTATATCTTGCAATGAGTGGTGAGTGGTCAACTCCTGAAATGCCATCAAATCATCTTTCTTATTATCCTGGAATACAGTACTCAGGCACCAGATCATTACGGGCCCTGGGTTTGCACAAACTTCATTTTTGACCAAACTGGAAGCTTTTCAAATCTTTCTGTTCCTCCTTTGCTTCTGATTCTCACTGTAAACATGGAGAAAAACAGCCAGCAAAAATTCATACCACAGCCTGAATGCTGGGCTGTCTGTAGTTTTCTCCACCAGAATAAATAGTCCACCACCAACTCAGCTTCTTGAGTCAGTTAAATGGTTCAGTGGGTAGAGCCAGTTACTATAAAAGACTAACAATTTAAATTTGATCCCCACAAAGTTAGAAGGCAAGAACCAAGCCCCCCAAAGTTGTCCTCTGATCTTCACACATGTGCTGTGAAATATATATGTCTTCCCCACATATCAAATACGCACACACACACACATACACACACACACACACATACACACAGAGAGAGAGAGAGAGAGAGAGAGAGAGAGAGAGAGAGAGAGAGAGAGAAATAGTAGTAATAATAATAGTAAACACAATTTTTTTTTTAAAAAAAATCTGTTTCCAATAGAACCCTAGGGCATAGACAAAATCTGGAGAATTTCTTTGCCGGGATGTAATACAAATGATGTAATTCCCTGTAGGTCCTTGCTGCAATTTGAAACCTCCTGAACAGTCTTTTCTGTCTACATTCCTATCATTCTTATAGACATGCTGATCTGTTGAGCTTCCACTAGAAAGGTCCATTAGGCTCTGCTTTTAGCACTCTAGGCTGTCACTAGCCTGCCTTTCCAATTTGTCCTATTTCCTCCCACAAAACCAGTTCCAGTTCCAAACCCTTCTGAAGCACACTGTCAAACAGTCACAGCAATGACCCCACTTTTCTGTTTTCTTGCTTCTTTTCATCACTCTGACAAGATAGCTGATATGAATAACAAGACAGGAAGGACACATTTTGACTCGTGATCTCAAAGATTTCAGTCCACGCTTATCCTGCTCTGTTGTTTCTGTGGTGAGGAAGGATATCAGTGGTAGAAACATGGGACAGAAGCTGGTGCCTTATCAAAGCCAGGAAGCAGAGTGGAAAGAACAGGAAGGACCAAAGGCAGTATAGAGTTCCCAGGGGCGCACCTCAGTAACCTACTTCTGCTAGTGAGGCCCCGTCTCTAATAGTTTCTACTTCATCCCCAGAGAGTACTACAAGCTAGGGACCAAGCATTCAACAATGGGCTTGTAAGGAGATTTGCAAATTTAGATGGTACCAATAACCCATTAATTCTCTACAGTTGCCTCTGCAGTAATGAAATACTGTGGCCAATGAGTCGTGCATGGTAAGTAAAATGAAATTCTATAGGTTTTTTTTTAAAGTGGATTCACGACAATTTTGTTGAAAATGAACAGATCATCACAGGTGAAGTCCCAGAATATGATTATGGTACCACCATTACTGAAGCCAGCCTAACAAATTCATAGCTACCCCATTGGAATAGTTGTACTATGCATAGCTATTGTGAGAAAAGAAAGGAACAACCAATAACAGCTTTTTCACCAAAAGGTTCTGTTTCCAAACAATATCCATGCAAATGGATAAAATTGGACCCTTCATACTATATGCAAAATTTAACTTGAAAGATCACACACAAGTATATGAAAAGCCAAAATTACACATGTCTTAGAAGATATAGCTAAATCTTTATGACTTGCAATGGCTTCTTAGCTATGAAACCAATAAACAACAAAAAAAGAAATATAAATAAATAAACTATACATCAAGTCTTTTGGGTTTCAAAGAACACCATCAAGAAAGTGAAAGAAAAGACTGAGACTACAGCTCAGGGATAGAGGGAGACCCCAGGTTCAATCCCCAGCATTGCAGGGGGTAGAAGTGGAAAGCTAATTTACAGAATGGTGGGACATTTTTACAAATTCTTCAACTTATGGACACACATCTAGAATATTTCAAGGATAATTACAACTCATTAACCAAAAAGATAGGAGTACAATTGTTGATAGGCAAAGAACTTAAGCAAATATTTCCCCCAAAGAAAACATAAAAATGATTAATAGTCTGATAATAAGAGGATTAACATAAGTAGTCAACAGAAAAATACAAGTTACAATCTCAGTGAAATATCAGTTCATATCCACTAGAGTAGTTATGATGAAAAGTAATTATAGCGATACTACCCAGAAAGGACAAGGATACAGAAAAATTGGGTACCTGTATATGACTGATAGGAGTGTAAAATTGTTCCTCAAAGGCTTAAGCACTGAGACTTCATATAACACAGTAACTGTACTATAAATCAAACTTTGTTTCTTCACAAGGTTATACACACATGTCTAGTGCAGTATTACGCACAAGTCAGAAAACAGGAAACAAACCAAATGCCCATTAGCTACTGAATGGATGAACTGTGGTATGTCTGTAGAATGGAATGTCATTCAGCAACAAATCTGAATGAAGCACTAAGAGATACTACAACACAGATGAACCAGAAGCCAGCAATAAAAGATTGTGTATGCTGTGAATCCATTTATGTTAAAGGTAGAGAGCAAACAAATGGACAGAAAGCAGTTTAGTAGTTGCCTAGGGCTTTGAAGAATGGAAAGGCTGCGTATAAAGGCTAAGGAGTGTGGGAATTCTTTGAGGAATAGTGTTTTAAGACTTACTACATTTTGGATTCACAACCTCATAAATATGCCCCCTAAATTTTAATTTTCCCCTTTAATATGTAAACTATATAGTAAAGTAAATAATGTTTCAAAAAGTTGTGCTTTTCAAAAAGGAGAACTAGCAAAGCTTCAGAGTTCTACAAGCCTATCAAAGAGGCTGGGTTGTACACTAGTTGCCTTCCCAAATGACAAGTGTTTCAAAGCCAGCCCCATAGAAATCCCAAGAAAGAACAGAGCTGTCTTTTTTGCTTAGAGACAATGGATAGTTATGAGGTGTTACATCCTAGCTAACATATAAATGTGATTTTCTGCTTGAGAAAATTCTATTCTAATTAAGTAAATTACATTTAAGGTATTATCAATCTAGAGCTACTAGAGCTGGGGTGGGAACTTGGTTGTCAAACACAACATAGCACAATGTATACATAGCTCTGGTTTCAATCTCTAGCAGGAAAAACAAAACTAAAAAAGAAAAAAACAGGACTACTCAGTTCTCTCAAAACATGGAAAGCTTAAGATTTAAATGCCTCAGAGTTTCCCAAAAATAAGTGGAACAGGCTCTTGTTTCCTGAGTCCTGGCAGAAAGATGTTTTTCACCTGTCAACTCTGCACTGATTTGATTCATCTCATGGTGGGTGGCTACACAATGGTGCTAATGTGAAATTAGCAATGAGACTACTATGTGGTAGGGCTCGATGCAAAGAAACAAGCAGAATGCCTTAATTAAGGACTGCTGACTTGAACTTAAAAAAAATAACACTGAAATAAAGAAAAAATTGGTTAAGTGCATTTATGAAAATAGAATGCTTTCCTGGGTCTGAGGAAGGTAGGGGGAAGTGGTACACGTTATAAAGTCATTCTTCAAACCATAACAAATCAAAAAGCTGTGGTTTAATATATAACACAGATGGTCAGTTTTGTAATGTTTTTAAGTTTACAGTATCTTCTTTTTGTCCCCTAGAGCATTATATTTCACTTGGCAGAGGTTTGTATCCTGGTTTTCTTCCAGCTGCTTTTCAAAAAAAAGCACATTACTTCATCTAGTGGTTTAATCTTGGTATATGGAACATTATAGCAGCAGCAATGATTTGCTGTAATCACCTCTGCCCTATATCAAGGTCCCTAGGGAGGCAGCATTTCATACATCATGCTGCACCACCATCAAGAATGGTCATCACTTCAATAGCTACAGGGGTGGTAATAAATGCAAACATCAAACACTTCCATCCATCCCACCCAAATTCCATTCTTCACTGGACAGATGATGATATGAACATGATTTCATAACACATTCACATTCACTCCACCATTTGCCATACTGGGACCTTGAAAGCCTTCAACTTTGTTCCTGAACATTATAAGAAGTGGTTTTTATTCTTTTCTTTCCAATTCTTGTAGAAATAGGTTGCTATGATTTTAGGATATCAGTAACAGTTCTTAGAATTTCAATTAGGAAAAAAAGACAGAACCAATAAACTTCAGGATTTTTTTTAGTAAAGTGCTTTCTACTTCTTTTACTAGACCAAACAACCTCAGATCCAGTTTTTTTTCCACCAGTTCTGAGTAGCCAACACTAAAGAATAGCAAACAACAAAACCTTGAAAAGCATGATCACAAAGGAGAGAAAGAAGCCAAGATATTGGGTCTATTATCTTTTCTTAGTGTATAAAAGTGTAAGGTAACTTAATCTCTTGCAATGAACATGTTTTTCTTTAATCACTACCAAAGAACATTGAGGTGATCAATACAATAAAGAATGGGGATAACATAAATGCCTTATGAATTCTTTTGATGAAACTACAATTTGTTTTTTTAAAAAAAGACTAGACATTATATATATATATATATATATATATATATATATATATGCTGTGGGATGTTCTGTATGGCAAATGTGTTGCTAATAAAACACTGATTGGCAGTGGCTAGGCAGGAAGTATAGGCGGGACTAACAGAGAGAATAAAAAGAACAGGAAGGCAGAGGGAGTCACTGACTGCCAGCTACCACCAGGACAAGCAGCATGTAAAGATGCCGGTAAGCCACGAGCCATGTGGCAAGGTATAGATTTATAGAAATGGATTGATATAAGATATAAGGACAGTTAGCAAGAAGCCTGCCACGGCCAAACAGTTTGTAAGCAATGTAAGTCTCTGTGTTTACTTGGTTGGGTCTGAGCGGCTGTGGGACTGGCAGGTGAAAGAGATTTATCCTGACCATGGACCAGGC
>CABHPQ010049122.1:0-22030 GCA_902168405.1 Peromyscus aztecus
GGCTTTATGACCTACTGTGGGACAAAGGTAGGTTGGGAGATTTTCATCAAGGGATTCTCCCAACAAAGAGTAGGTCCCATTACTGTATGTTTGCCGCAGACTGGGTCTCAGTAGGGCCACCAGACCGAGGGAGAACGGGATGAAGGTGCTCAGGATAATTGGGATTCGACGATGACAGACAGACACAGACACCAGAGTATGCTGTGAAACTGCTGCAATTTTACTGAACATCAGGCTGAGATTTTATACAATGTTAACAAGGAACTAAGCCCAGGGGCAAAAGGAAAGCAATAGACGCAATCTTTTGTGGTCACACAATGTGGTTTTCAGAATGATTAATCCTTTCAGACAGAGACATGCTGTGGCCTGAACCCAAGAGCCAGGCCATGTACTCAATAACTGGTAATCCATTTCTAGTAATTTATTAAAGACAGTTACAAAGTCCTCGCCAAGAGCCTTAGCCCCCCTCTTTAGCACAGGTGCTATACCCCTCAATATAGCTGACCTTGTCTGCCTATCATATGTACACCATACCTTTCTGCTTCTAGCCAGCCTTTCCATAAAAGGCAACTGATTCCACAACATTCTTTTTCCCCCATGATTTACCCACCGATTCCCTTCATAGTCATAAGCCCCTGTAAAAGGGAGTGAATCTAAGTAATTCCTACTTCTGGGATTCCAACGAGGGGGTGTCCACCATATCCCATTAATACGGTATTGAATGTACTTTCCAACCATTCTTGTGGGAGTTGCCAGTTTCCTAAGTTCTCTTTCTTGTGAGTTTGCATGAGCTGAGTGAGGGTTACCTAACAATCTTTTTACTTTTACATTTTCTTCCTTAGAATCTGTGGGAACCTGAATCATTAGCTCTTTCTGTTCTAATCCATCCATGAGTGCCCCCACCCCCGAGGTAGGGGTTTTCTGTGCTATCTGCCCAAGGGCTTGAATCACTGGGGGCAGTGCCGGTGTAACAGTTGAGGAGTTATCAGGTACGTCAAGCGGGAGTCTGCAGGAGTCCAGGCACAGGGAGGCTGTTATTGTCAGGAAAGAGGAAAGAAGCAGGAGTCTTGCCAACCATCCATGGAAGGCTGGTCCTTAGGGAACAATGTACCCAGGAACCATTGCTCAGGCTGATTGCCAGGGGACTGCCGGGGGCCTGGCCTCGAGAGACATGTGCCCCCCTTCCTCGTGAGACCACCAGATCGGCATTTGTCACATGGGCGACACCGTCGCGGGTGTGGCATATGTTAATAAATTATATTATGCCCTTTGATTATATTCACCTCATTATCCTTACTCGCCCCCACATCCATCCCACTGGTCCCCTCCCTCTTCATAAATAGTGCCTCTTCTACATCCATTTCTTTCTTTTTTTTTTGTCTTTAGGGACACTTTTACTTGGAAAATTACAACACTAGTACAAGTCAAGTCTTACACATTTAACATTTGCTTATTGAAAGCAATTCATAATATCAAAATTAATCATGTTTTACTTTTATCCTCACAAGAACACAAAATTGATGATGGGAAATGTAAAACAGAAAAATTTTAAAAGGTAACACAACTTTTCTTAATAGTCCTTGGGTAGTTATGACAGAAGACTTTCCATCTTTTGTTTCTTTGAATGGAGACCTTGATCCAAAGTCTTGTTTCTTGTATCTGCCTCCCCTTCTATCAGAACGGCTTCCTCCACGGAAACCTCCTCTTGGTGCTCCTCGGCTTGAACTGTTGTAGGAATCACGTGGAGGAGGGTACCCCCTTTCCATAGAAGGGGGAGCCCCCGTTCTTGTCTGCTAACACGATCACGGCCACTTGAGTAGAGATCACTTCTGCTGCTTGAGTAACTGTCTCAACTTCCAACATAGCCATCACGTGAGCTACTGTAATCATTGTAGCGACTGCTTCCTCCATAAGATGGTGGTGGCCCTCGTGTAGGGGGTGAGCTGCATGAGTTACCATAACTCTCATGTGAATCTCTGCAGGAACCTCCACTTGGATGATCTGAATAGTCACAATCCCGACCATATCCATCTCTATCACCATAGCCTCTTGATGGGTAGTCGTCACATGAACTGGAATGACTATAATCACAGTAGGTATAATCTCTTGATGGTGGTGCATAATCTCTGGTGTCACAGGAGCTTGGGTAATCTCTTCTTGAATAGCTGTCTTTTGTAGACTACCCATCATCTCTTGGGGACAAATAAACATCTCTACGAGATGGCAGGGGCTCCCTTCGTGGAGGGTCTCCATAGCTATCTCTTCCACGTGACACTGGGGCTCTTCCTTCCATTCCACTGCTGCTTCGAACTGGTCCTGAAGGCACTGATCTTTTAGGAGGGGGACCCCTGCTTCGTGGTGGTGGTCCTCTTTTTACTTGAAGTGGTTCCCTAGAAGAACTCATGTTAAAGTTCATGGAATAGCAACCATCATCCATGTATCCTCCACATGAAGGGGGGTCCCCTAGTTCCTCCACTGCCTCCTCAAAGACCTCTGGGAGGACCTCTGCTTCCTGAGGTGGAGGTGGTCCACGTCTGCCACTTTCAAATGATGGTTTGGTAGCTTGCTCCACCTTGATGGCTTTTCCATCCAAGGACTTTCTGTTAGTTATTTGGTGGCGCTCTTACCCTGTGAGGAAATGTCACAAAACATTACAGAATCCACTAACAAGAGTTTTATTAAGATAAGAGAGAAAGACAGGGGTGCTCAGGCCTGTTAAAGAGACACGTGCCTGGAGAAGAAGAAGGAAGCCAGGAATATGGCGCCGGCTTATAAAGGCTGGGTCACACACGCGTACACAGGTTTATGTGGCTACTCCATGCATGTGCATAGATCACATGGTTGCATTGCACCATGCAAAGCCACGGGGTCCTGGTCACACGAGACGCCTTGACCCAGAAATGGCTATTTTGACCCAGAACTGGCTATTTTGACCCAGAACGGGCTAGGTGGAACTGTCTAGGTCCACCAGGTTTGCGCAATCATGCCCAATCGTGGGGGTGTGTTGTGGGTCTATCATCCCTGACTCTTTTTAAATAAAGAAAAAAATTGTGGTTGAGTGGGTATGGGGTGACGTTTCTCTCAAAGACTGCTTCTGGCTGAATAGTGGGCATTGGTTGGCTCTTGGGGGAAATGGGGAGGGTAGCTTGTGAAGTCCTGGGATGATGGTGGGGGGGTCCTGGAATGAAGTTCTGCCATCCGCTTGTTCGGCAGCTGTCTGTCCTTCGTGCTGTGGCTGGGAACCTTTTGTCTGACAAGATACTGGTGACAAAGAAAAAGCTTAGAGAAAAAATAATCATTATTATTTTATTTTTGGAGTTGGCATTTATCTGAGGTAGATCTAGCCTGCCCAGATGGAGACATGTGACATTTATATGAGGTATATCTGGCCTTAGTACTCTGCTTAATTTTTATCTGAGACAAGCCTTATTAGAGGTAGTTTATTTAAGGCACTTGTTTCCTTCATTAGTTTAGCATTTAGGAAACGCAGGTGATCAGTTACTGAGTATTGAACAATGATAGACTGTTGTATTATATTTTTCCTTACCGCCTGGATATTTCTGATGGTCCTTTTGCCTCTGGCTCTGTGTGGCCCTAGTTGGAAAAGGAAGGGGTGATACCTTATTCCTCTGGAATTGGTGACAAGGCAGTGGATCCTAATGTCTTCTGGAGCTTGAGAGTACAAGGCCCTGTTTGTTTTACTGTATATGAAGAGAGATTTTTCTGGGATGGAGGTGACATAAAAGGTTTTAGATGAGATAGGTGGACCCAGTGAGGAAAGCCCTTGAGTTTAGCAGCTGTAGGAGTCACAAGAATTACCTTGAAGGGTCCCTGCCACTTAGGGGAAAGGGGTGAAGGGCGCTGGCCTGGAGAAAAGAGAAAAATCTGATCCCTGATGTGGATTGGAGGTGGACAATTATTGTCACATGGCTGAGGTAATGAGCAGTCTGCGTAGCTCCATAGGATAGATCTTAGGTGACATAAAAGGGGAGTTAACAGGCTATCTGGAACAGTTGGAGGGTTGGACAAAAGACTTGGTGTTAGAACTGGCCTTCCATACATTGGTTCAAACGGAGAAATTGAAAGAGGCTTTTTAGGAAGGGCCCTAAGCCTGAGAAGAGCTAGAGGCAATAATCTTACCCAGTCAAGGTGAAGTTCCTGTGACATCTTAGTAAAAATAATTTTTAAAGACCGGTTGGTACACTCCACCTTTCCTGAGGATTGAGGACAGTATGGGATATGAAAATGCCAAGGAATGTTAAGAGCCTTAGCTAGTGTCTGAGAAATCTGAGAGGTGAACTCTGGGCCATTGTCAGACTGAAGAGAAGCAGGAACCCCAAACCGAGGAATAATTTCTCGGAGAAGGAGGTCTGCAACTGTCTGAGCCCGCTTATTAGAAACCGAGTATGCTTCCACCCAATTTGAAAATGAGTCCACCATCACGAGAAGATATTTAACTTTCCTGACGGTGAGCATATGGGTACAATTGAGCTGCCAGTCAGTCCCTGGAAGAGAACCTCTAGCCTGGTGGGTGGGAAAGGCTGATTCCTATACTTGGTATTGGGATCTGTTTTTTGGCAGATCTCAAAACAGGCAGTAATAGTTCTTAAGAACTGTAAGTCCTCAGAGGTGGGCTGCAGGTGAGCTTTTACAAATTGAGACAGAGCAAGATTATTAGGATGAAAGAGTTGGTGTAGATAGGAAAGAATTTGTCTAGTGTCTGGAGTTCCCTGTGAGGGTGTAGGCTGTACCATATGGATTCCCTGTGGTGGGTGAGGTGAGATTGGCCCTGGAGGGCCGCTGTCCTGGCTGCCTGGTCAGCCCAGTTGTTTCCCTTAGAGATGATGGAGCTATCGGTCTGATGAGACCGGCAGTGGACAATTCCTATAGCCTTGGGGAGGTGGGAAGCCTCCAGCATGGCCATTATTTGACCTGAGTTAGATATGGATTCCCCTTTTGCTGTGAGAAGGCCTCACTCCCTCCAAATAGCAGCACGGAACAGGAGGATATGAAAAGCATATTTGGAGTCTGTGTAAACATTTAGAGATTGTCCCTGTGCCAATTGGAAGGCACGGGTGAGAGTTATCAGCTCGGCCTGTTGGTTAGTGGTGTGTGTGGGTAAAGCCTGTGCCTCTATTACCACAGTATCTGACACTATGGCATAACCTGCTTTACGGGTCCCTTTGTATAAAAAGGAGCTGCCATCTGTGTACCAGGTATAAGTAGACTGAGGCAATGTGCCCTCCTGTATATGTGAAGGGTGAGGTAACAGTTCCTCTAAGGTTTCAGTGCAGGAATGAGAAGGAAAATAGTCAGCATTAGGTTGAGGGAGGAGGCTTGAAATATTAAGAGGTGGACAAGTCTGGAAAGTAAGTGTGGCATCCTCTAGTAATGCCACCTGGAGAGAAAGAACCCAGGAAGGAGATAAAGTTTGTAAGCCTTATAAGTTAAGAGGTGGGACAGATTATGATGAGAAAACACAATAATGGGTGACCCAAAGCTTAGCTTCTTTGATTCCTGAATAAGGAGTTCTGCAGCTGCTAAGGCACAGATGCAAGGTGCCCAGCCCTGACTGGTAAGGTCTAACTTCTTTGACAGATAGGCTACAGGTGCAAAGGAGGGTCCCAGGTGATGCCCTAGAGTTCCCAGGGCAAATCCCTCCTTCTCTGCTACATAGAGGGAGAAGGGACAGGTTAGGTCTGGAAGATGAAGCGCTGGGTCCTGAAGAAGACCCTGTTGGAGCTTTTGGAAAGGTTTAGTGACAGGATGGAGGAGGGGCTCATGTGGTAAGCACTGAGCTGCCTCATATGAGGGGTGAGCAAGGAGAGAAAAAGATGGAACCCAGGACCATAGGAAGCCAGCGATTCCTAAGAAAGACAGAATCTCCTGTTTAGTAGAAGGGACTGTAAGAGACTGGATTAGATGATTTCTATCTACAGTAATAGCCTTGTGGATTGGAGTAATGGATAGACCCAAATAGGTGATCTGGGGAGTTGACAGCTGAACTTTAGAAGGAGAAAACCTGTAACCTCGGCTGGATAAGAAATTTAGGAGAGCAGAGGTGTTAGTTTGGCTAACCTGTAAGGATGGGCTACAGAGTAAAATATCATCTACATACTATATTAGTTTAGAGCCAGGGAGAGACAGAGAAAGCAGGTCAGAGGCCAGAGCCTGACCAAATAGGTGTGGACTGTCTGAATCCCTGTGGCAGAACAGTCCAGTTCAGCTGTGTGGACAGGTGAGTGTCAGGGTCAGTCCAGGTGAAAGCAAAGATATTTTGAGACTGAGGACTGAGAGGGATAGAAAAGAAGGCATCTTTGAGATCTAAAACTGAGAAGTGAGAGGTTCCCAAAGGGATAGTGGACAGGAGAGTATAAGGGTTAGGCACTACAGGATGGAGGGGAACCACTGCAGAGTTCATGAGCTGGAGGTCTTGAACCAGGTGATAGGTTCCATTAGACTTTTTAACTGCAAGTATGGGGGTGTTAAAAGGTGAAGAGGTTAGGCAGAGCAGCTTTTTCCTGAGAAGGTCAGAAATGATAGTCTTAAGTCCTCTTAGGCTCTGGAGTGAGAGAGAGGTACCGAGCTTGGGTGATATATCTGGTAGGGTTTTGTAGCTGGATAATAATAGGCTGATGGTGTCTAGTGATAGAAGGGTTTTGGGTATCCCAGACTTTTGGGTCTACCTGAGAGGCTGGCAAGGGAAAAGAATTGTTAGAGTCAGTAGAGTGAGTGGCTAGGAGGAGGAGGATGGAAGCTGCTGGTGCATCTGGGATGAGGCGAATGTGTGGAGTGAAAGAAATGGACACTCCTACCTTAGCTAGCAGATCCCTTCCCATTAAAGGCACAGGGCAGCTTGGCACCACTAAGGATGTGTGTGTGAGAGGGATGCCTCTGAAAATGCAATTAAGTGGTGGTGTCTGATCGGGTAGGTAAATCTGTTCCCCAACCCTGACAATAGGGAGACGAGAAGGAGAGGTGGGCCCCCAATACTCTCTCAGGACAGAGTAGGTAGCTCCGGTGTCCAAAAGGAATGAGATGGGGTACTTATTTACTTTTATTATTACCCTTGATTCCCTGTGTGAGATGGGAGTGGCCAGAGCAGGAACCGGGCAGCATCAGTCCTCACTGTAGGCCAAGCCTAGAAAGTCAGTCAGATGGTGGTCTTCGTCTGGCGTTCCTATGTCGCTTGGGACATTAGGACAGTCAGCTGACCAGTGACCCTTTTGGCAACATTTTGGACAAGGCCTTGTCGGTGCCCTTCGTGGGGTAGTGGTGCAAGCCCGGGGCCCAATGGCCTTCTTTCCTGCACTTGAAACAGGGACCAGAGGGCTTTCGGGGAGCCGGTCAGATGGTGCTTGCCAGCATCTGGCAGCTCCTTTTTTGGGCCTTCTCATCTCTCCCGTGGTATACCTTAAATGCTATCACCAGCACATCTGCCTGTGGAGTCAGAGGGCCGTTCTCTAAATGTTTAAGTTTAGCCCTAATGTCGGGGAAGCTCTGTGAGACAAAGTGGGTCATTAGCAGCTGCCTGCCCTCAGGGCTCTCTGGGTCTAAGCTAGTGAACTGAAGTAGAGCCTTGGTAAGCTGCTCTAAGAAGTGAAACAGATTTTTGTCCTTATCCTGAATTACCATTTTTAGTTTTTCATAGTTTACTGGTTTTAGGGCAGCCTTACGGAAGCCTGTCAGGAGACAGGTAATAAACCTATCTCTGGCTAGAGAGCCACCCTGGGTGTTATAGTCCCAGTGTGGTTCTTGGTCAGGAATCGCCTCAGCTCCTAGAGGATGTGAGGGGTTAGTCTGGTGAACTTCGTCTGCATGGGTCCTAGCCTGTTCCCATACTCGCCTGCGCTCCTCAGGAAGTAAATTATTAGAAAGTATCATGTATATATCATGAAAGGTGAGACTATAAGATTGAGTTATATATTGAAACTGTTTAATAAAGGAAGCAGAATTAGAAGTATAAGAACCCAGCTTAGTTTCTATCTGAGAGAGTTCTGCAAGAGAGAATGGGACATGAACTTTAATCAGTCCATCCACACCAGCCACCTCTCACAAAGGGAGAACAGTGGACAGGTTTGGATGGCTGGAATCAGGCACTTTAGCAGTTCGAGAATGGGTAGTTGGAGGATTGAAGGTTGGTGCCAGGGCAGGGCCTTTGGAAATGGCCACTGCCGATGGAGAAGCAGCTGTTGTTGAGGAAGGATCAGTTTTAGGGGAAGAAGAATCCAGAAGAGGAGCTGAAGGAACCGTTGCCCTAGGAGTAGGGGTGGGAGCCCGAGGTCGGGTAGGTGGAGGTTCATTAGCAGGATCTAGAGTCAGAGATTCTGGAGTCAGAGAATCCTCTAGTTTAGGCATAGCTAGGAGCATATGAGCAGGAGAGAAGGAATCCAGAAGAGACGGTTTAGCACTGAGAAAGAAGAAAGCTATTATATAGGGTAACTCTTTCCATTTGCCTGCTCACTGACAGAAATTAAATAACTCCCGTAAAATATCGGGATCTAAGGAGCCGCTCGGCGGCCATTTTTTGTTATTTTCTAAAGCATATTTGGGCCATCTCTTAGTACAGAGACGGATCAGCTTAGGAATCTTTAAGTAAGGCATTTAGCTGAGAGGTTTTAAAGCTTTAAGAAGACAGCCTAAGGGAGAGGAAGGGATAATAGGGTTGGAAGCCTGGTTTCCCATGTGTGCAGCAGAGAGGCAGAAAAATAAAAAAATAAAAACAAACGTGATCCAGAGCCAAGGCCCCAGGTGTCCCCAAGGCCAAGGACGGATACCGGGCACAGGCTGCTACTCGGCTCGTCAGCCGAGAAGCGGGTGCCCCGCCACGTGAGGCAAGGATTCCCTAGGAATCTGGACAGCGTCTACTGCTTCGTCAAGCCGGAAGAACATGTCGCCCTCACACAGTCCCAGGATGCACCCAATGGTGGTGGCCCAACCACGAGGAATATCTCAGGCTGCAGATGCGGGAGATGGCTAGAAATTTAGGCCTACGATAGGGGCCGACCTTAGCCAATAAAGACCGTGGCCGGGGGACTCACCAATCGGAGAAGCGGTGTTGCATAGATTTTTCGTGTGGCCAGGCTAATGGAGAGTGATCTGTCGCGTATGGAGCAGAGTCCCTGGTTTGTGTGGAGCAGTCCCCAGTTTACGAGTTTCCAGGCACAGGGCACCCAGAAGTGCCCGCTTAGTCACAGCACCAGATGTTAGTTATTTGGCGGTGCTCTTACCCTGCGACGAAATGTCACAAAAAACGGCAGAATCCACTAGTAAGAATTTTATTAAGATAAGAGAGAAAGACAGGTATGCTCAGGCCTGTTAAAGAGACACATGCATGGAGAAGAAGAAAGAAGCCGGGAATATGGCGCCAGCTTATAAAGGCTGGGTCGCGCATGCGTACACAGGTTCATGTGGCTACTCCACGCATGCGCGTAGATCACATGGTTGTGTTGCGTGCTCTTACGCAACCATGCAAAGCCACGGGGTCCTGGTCACGCGAGACCCCTTGACCCGAAAATGGCTATTTTGACCCGGAACTGGCTATTTTGACCCGGAACTGGCTAGGCGGAAGTGTCTGGGTCCGCCGGGCTTGTGCACTCATGCCCAACCATGGGAGCGTGTTGTGAATCTATCACTTTCCATTCATATCTCTAGCTGCATCTTTAGCATCTGCTGGGATTTCAAAGGTGACAAAAGCAAATCCTCTTGATTTGTTGGTTTCTCGGTCTTTCATCAAAAGTATTTCCACTATTCGTCCATACTTGCCAAATACCACTTCAGGGGCTTTCTCATTTGTTTCTGTAATAAGCCCACCAATGAAGAGCTTCCCTGGGCAATCTGCTTCAACCATCTTTCCTTCCAGCTCAGAGTTGGAGGGATCTGTGAAGGTCTCAAGCTCCTAGAAGCTCCCTGACTGGGTCTTCCAAGTGGCTCACCGGTGACAGCTGCTGGGTCTCAGAACAGAACAGAAAAGCTGCTAGGGCTACTGCATATGAGCACCTTGTGACTGCCTTCTATTAAGCTTTTATCACATTTCATGTGCTTCTTTTGCCTGGTAAATTGTTTAATGTCTCCCTATTAAGTTCTTTTTACCTTGAGATTAGCTTTTCTTCATGCTGCCTGATGTATAATTACAGTGGGGGCCGTGCAACTAGGAACTGATAGCACAACTGCTGAAAGCAGCTTAGTTTTTGGATAGCGAGTCATGTCAGCAAGATAAAGTTAAATAGAGCAAATTGCAAGCCCAGTCTCTTTCAAGCTTCGAACGCATCCAGAATGAAAGTCTGGTATAATCGCTTTCGAACGTTACGTTCCATGGTAAACTATTCAAGTGGCTGATACCAGGCTGCTTCAAAATGTCCCACAATACTTTGTTCTTTCTTTCTTTGGGTGCATAAAGAGGAAGGGTAGATGCTCGGGAGACCATTCAAGAAACTATGTCATAGGTCGCCAGAATGCAATGCAAGGAACTGGGGGCCGGACATCAGACCCTCCACCCTGGGTCTCCGACCCTCACTGCTTTTGTTCTGAGTTCCCGGCCCCCTCGGTGGTCCTGTTGCTTTAGTGCTTCTGCTTCGGGGTCAGGCAAAGGCCCACACCACGCAGCCTCCGGAAATGCCCGCCCACGCGCAGCACAGGTGTGGGGAGGAGCCTGGGCCGCTCTCTCACTGCCCCCCAGGGAAGATTTGTCCCATCCCGGCCATCCTCCCCACTCCTGGAGCGGGTTTTGGCCCAGAAGGCAGTCGGGCAGAAAGGCCCAGGCAGGCCTGCCGTCCCGGATGTCTGCTCAGCCACTGATTTTCAACCTACCCCCGGGGGTAATGCTTCCCCCTACATCCATTTCTTAATGTTGTCTTTTAAACCTAGACTCTGCATATGAGAGTGGTTTATGGCAAAGTAAAAATATATAAATAAATAAAACACAACAAAATTACTTGGAAATTTGTTTTTAATTAAGCAATAAGACTTGACGGGACCAGGCTGCTGCCTCATAAAGCCGCTCCTGGGGTGGTGGAATGAATTCAGTCCACACAAGTGCCTCAAATCAGTCCAGAATGTAATTAGATGATTACTCCCCGGAGTTAATGCAAGATGAGCTTTCCCAGCATTGTCCTACTACAGGAGTGAAAGACCTCGGGCACTGGGGGCTGCTGCTTACTGCCTAGAGAAGTAGCAAATGCCAACGGGGGCTGCCAGGCCTGATCTGCCCTCTCTGCACCTGTCTTCACCTGCTCTATGGGAGCACATGGGCAGCTATCTAGCTTAACAGAGGTTAACATCATTTAATGAAGAGGAGCATGTACACAGAAATGAGATGTTACAATAGAGAGCCAAGGAGACAGGTGTAGGAATCTCTATTAAACATGCTTTCTCCGGTCCTGCCTAGAAGTCGTCCCTATTCCCTGGGAAGCTCCATCTAATGCATGCTGCAGAGACTGGAGACTTCCCTCTCTGAAGATTGTTTGCAGTGTTGGGAATAAAACTCAAAATTTCATGACAAGATCTTGTCAACTTCTCCAGCTGTCCTTAAACCACTCTGTTGCTTTGGCCTTGAACATTGATCCTCCTGCCTAGACCTCCTAGATAGCTGGGATGGCAGGTCTGCACCAATGTCTCTCAGAAGAATCCTCTAGCTTTCCAGGGGAAAGAGCTTTGCTGTCTAGGTCTGGTGCTATTCTGTCCTTGACCATGCTGGATCTGGATGATAGATGAAAGTGTGTGTGTGTGTGTGTGTGTGTGTGTGTGTGTGTGTGTGTGTGTGATACGCCACAAAACAGCTGAGATGTTGCTGGGTGTGGTAGCAGACCTGTCAATCTCAATACTTGGGAGGCTGAGGCAAGGAAGATCATGAGTCCAAGGCCAGCCTGGGCTGCACATCAAGACACTGTGTCCAAATAAATAAATAAAAGAACAAAGGATCAAAAGAAAAATAGCTATGATGGGGAAAGATGGGGAAATTAGATTAGATTAGTCCTGGTTGAGCACCAGGGGGACTGGAACACTAGAATGGGGAGGAGCCTGGGCAAAAGTTCACGTTTTTACTCCCAGCACTCAGAAGGCAGAGGCAGGCAGATCTCTTTGAGTTCCATGCCAGCCTGCTCTACATAAGGAGTCCCAGGCCAACTAGGGCCACAGAGTGAGATCCTGTCTCAAAACAAAACAACACACACAAAATAGGAATGTGTTGGGCATGGGAGAGGGGAGCAGCAGCCATGGAGAAAAGGGCAGTTAAGCCTTTGCTGAGCTTAAGTGTGTATTAATCAGGTGACATTTTGAATGACTAAGCACAGATTTGTAAGTAGTTCAAACTACATAAGTAGCTTAAAAGCCTTTGTGATCCAGGACTCGTTTTCTTTGGCACCTCTGCTTCTTAGGACCCAAGTTCTGTTTGGGTTAATTGACAAGGATGACAGGTTAGGAAGACAGCAGGGGCAGAGGAAGGTCAGAGAGAATCTGGGTTGACTTCACTGCAAGCAGAACAGAGTGGCACTGGAAGCAGAGATGGGTCCAGGAGAGGCAAGAACCACAGACTGCAAGGCGAGAGCAGTAAAGCACAGGCCTGTGTGGGTATCCCCACGCAGCCGCCACGGCTGGGTGAGGGAGAGGTGCTCAGTCCGCATCTCTCTTGTCTCAGGCAAAATGATGAATTAATAAGAATAAGAATAAGAATTAAGAATTAATAAGAATAAGGCAAAAAGATGAATTAATAAGAATATTTCAAGGCTCTCGTGAGCTATCTATAAAACATTGAACATGCACAGTTTATTGAACAATAAATGCGTATTCAGCCACTGTTAAACTACAGCTAGTTCAGAGTAGCAAGTGCTCTGAGACCATCACGCTCACTTTTCTTTTGAGATGGAGCCTAGTTACGGAGTTTACAATCTCCCTGCCTCATCTGCCTCATCCTCCCAAATGGTAGGAATACAGCCTGCACCACCATGCCCACCCAAACATCTTTTCTCAAGGGCCCCAAACACTGATATGCAAGTCAAGTGTATGTGCCCACAAAGGTGCATATCTCTTCTGGTCTTTCTGAAGATGGGAGGGTGCAGAAGCTTTCTTCCCTGGATCTGTTTTTTGATTAAATATGGAGACTTTGAAATTAGAAATCCAAAGTATCTGTGAAGTAAGAAAAAGCATTCAGAATTGGAAAAACAAAGTGATAGAGAAAAACTGCAAGGGTAATCTGTATGTGTTTTAAGGGTACTGAAACAGCAACAGCTATAGGGGTGGGAAATGAATGGTCTACATATTGTAAAATAGAGTTCAAGGGGCTGGGGAGATGTTCGCTACATAAAGTGCTTCCCATACAAGCGTAAGGACCTGACCTTGTATCCTCAGACCATGGTAGCCACTTGTAATCCCAGCACTCAGGAAGCAAGAGATGGGACAGAGGGTGCTCTGGGTCAGCTGGCTAGCTACAGTAGTTAGAATTAACAGGTTCCAGGTTCATCAAGGGACAATACCTCTACAAATAAATTGGATAGCCATCCTAGAAGTTCCCTGAAGTCAGCTCCAGCCTCTACATGCTTGTATACATATGTGCACCTATGCCCACACATGCCACATGTGCACCTAAACATATGTGAATACAAACACCCAAAATGCACACCACACACACACACACACACACACACACACAGAGGGTGGGGGGCACAGAGGTCTGGACCTGGTAGTGCTTCATGCTTATGATCCTAACACTCTGGAGGCCAAGGACAGACAACTCTAAGTTCCAATTAGCCTCGGCTACAGAGCAAAACTCAATCTAAAAAATTTAAATTAAATGAAAATAGAGTTCAAGCAAAGCACGGGAAAGTGTTTCATCTTAGCCAAAGGAACAGTACAGTCAGAAATGTCATAGGCCAAGGGTTACAAAATCAGCCAGATTAGTGCTTCCAAAGAGAAGGATTTGAACTCACTGAGTTAGGAAAATTGATCAGATGTTTGCTTTTGCAAACCTGATTCTTACATTCATGTAGCAAAAATCAAATGCCAGAAGGATGACATATCAAACTGTCACATTTTTCTCTGAAAACATTTTTGTAGGTCCTAAGGGTTTTGAATAATTGCAAATATATTGTTAAAATAAATGCTTTTATAACTTTATTTAGTTTTTGAAGATTAAAGCACACACTCTTCCCACACCTTCACCCCCAACCCCTTCACTGGCTCAGCCATATCTGAATGGAATGGCAGAAGTCATAAAGCCAGCACAGCTGCTTGACAAAGATCCAGCAAAGCTGAGCCACATGATGGCTGCCATGCCACCTTTGGTTTTCATCTCCACCTATTACATACTTGGGGCACTTTTAATATTTGTACAATTTGAGGATGTTGGATTGATAGAAAATTCCTTATGAATTATTTATGCCTTCTCCCAGGAATGCTGCTTCTAAGCTTACCCAGGAAAGTCCTGAACATACTATCCCCTCCCCCCCCACTTTGAGGGAGATATCGTTATCTACTTGAAGGTCTTCCTTATGCCTTAGAGGTTGTGACACATAAAGAAGAAGCCAGAGGTCTCTTCATGAGGCTATGAGACATTCTTGAAACATCTGTCCCTGTACTTACACTGGAACAAGATATTCAAAACAAAGTAAATTCAAAAAGGTCAACAAGATCTGGTGGGCTAGAGGAGTTGGCCTCAGTTCAGATTACAAGGCTCTTCCCACTGTACACTCAGACAATTATGTGGCATACAACTCTTCCCTACATAGAGACATATTGATAAGTAAACTATGGAGTGGAAAAATGATAAAAGTATGAAGTGTTAGGACCTCCCTCTCAGGAAGCTAGATCATGCAGAGCCACTATAATGTCATATGACCAAGGAAAAACAGAATGCCAGGATTAGACATATAGACAAATTTTATAAAGATATAAATGTGAACATTGATTGTATTATGCCAGAATTTAAATAATAACTACAGCAGTTTTAGCCTGAGGATTTTTCCTGGGCACTCTGACCACTAAGAGTTAATAATACACTGCTTGAGACATGGCAAAATGCCCAGGGTGGTTGAAGATTTTGTTATGACCTAGTGTCCTTGAAGCAACCAAAACAACCAGCCTGAGCACAGGCTGTCATATGCCTCTAGATTCTCAAAAATTGGGTTATGGGTTTATGAGTAAGAATGATAACCCTGTTTATTAATGATGTCAAAACTTGGGGGAAAATGATTGGAAATGATAACTCTGTTCTGTCATAGTTTATTAATGATGACTAAAAATGAGCAAAAGAAAGTGAAATACATGTCTAGAAACAAAAATGATCTATGTTTTGGAACATCATGAATGTATCCCTGCTAACTAAATTCTGTATAAATAAAGAAACACTCTGGCTGCTAGTCAGTCAGGCTGCAAGATTCTCCCGATCACCATGGCCTGGCTCACTTCCTTCTCCCGCCAACTCCTTACACCCTCTGCAGGACTCATCCACTGCCGGGGGATGACTCCCAGCACTTCACCTCCCACACATCAGGGTCTCCCTACAGAGTCCAGGCTGGCCTGAAACTATGTATGTACCCCAGGCTATGATCCTGCCTCAGCCTCCCCAGTGCTGGGATTAGAGGCCTGAACCACCATTCCTAGCCATTCTTTTCCCCAATTGTGTTCCCATCCTGATAAATCACTTTAAGAGTTTTTCCTCCTGGTGGGCAGTATTGACTCACACCTATAATCCCAGCACTCCAGAGGCAGAGGCAGGCAGATGTCTGAGTTTCAGGCCGGCCTGGCGTACAGAGTGAGTTCTAGGACAGCCAGGACTACACAGAGAAACCCTGTCTTGAAAAAGCAAAAATAAATATTTTTCCTCTGGTAGTGGTTGTCCTATGCTTACCAGGATGTCCTATGTGTGTAGTGAGTAGACACAAGAGAAATCTAGGGTTAAGTTTCATTCTCCACTAGAAAACTTCAAAGGGAAAGAGACTCCATAGCCAGTAGGCACATTTGAGCCTTTCTTAATGCATGTGTGCCATCAACCAACAGTCAAGGGAGACACCTCAGAACAAAAGCAGCTTGGGAATGGAGCAAGTGTAGATAAAATTTCAGACAGAATTATCCTTTTTAGTATCAGAATATCATGCACTTAATAGCTCTCCTGTTTTCCCAAAGGGAAACTCAATTCAAATTGCATAAAACAGTTTTAGCAGCTATTTATAATATTATGGGCATGCATAATGGGGACCAACCTGAGTCTCTGTGTTCTGGCCTGGCAGTCTCCACAGAAGCTGAACCATAAAGAAAATCATGACGTCTAGCATTGGAGTGGTCACAGGGTCAGTCCTGCCTGCTGTGGGAGCATAAGGAACAGATTTGTTTCTAACTGGCCTGTCTGACAAGACACAGCTTTCTAAGTAGAGAGAAGGCTGCAGTTCAGGCCTTCTCAGCTGAAAACTTGCTCAACTGTGTATAATTGCCCCAAGAGGCAGCTTCAAAGCTGAGAACTGGGTAATATTCTGAACCAAAAGGTCATAAACACACCCAGGGTTTAGTTAGATGGAGCTCTGCCCACTGAGAAGTTGTTTCATGCATTAGGTGATAAATTCGGGAAAAATATAAATGGAGTGAGGAGATTTGTTATCCAGTCTTTAACCAGGTAGAACAGGCTGGAATGGAAATGGCAGAATAGGGAACTGAGGAGAGTTATAATATCAAAGAATAGAGGGTTCGACTTTCTCTTCTTATAAGAATTTTTTTTATTGGGGGGATGATGACTCGGTTCAGCTCCCAGCACTGACGTGAGAGGATGACTAACACCCCTGTGAGGTAATGACTTCCCTTTCCCAGAAGCCTCTTCCTCAGTGCAGGCACTTGTAGTGCTTCCATCAGTCACCACCTCAGCCAACCCACTTTTCTGAGTTACTCAGGAAAACCAACTTTTTCTTCTTTCCATCTCCTTTTCTTTCGGGTGTTGATCACAGCCTTGGCGTGTGGTTTGGCTGTAATTGGCCCCCAGAAGCTCATAGAGTGTGGCATTATTGGGAGGTATGGCTTTGTTCAAGTGAGTATGGACTTGTTAGAGGAAGTGTGTCACTGAGGGGGTGGGCTTTCAGGTTTCCTGTGCTCAGGAAACCACCTGGTGTGTCTCAGTGGACTTCCTATTTCCTGCAAGCCAAGATGTAGCCAGCAGCCCGCTTTGCTCCCCATCATGATGATAATGGACTGAACCTCTGAACATGTAAGCCATCCCCCAATTAAATGGTCTTTTTTATAAGAGTTGCCGCACCCATGGGGCCTCTTCACAGCAATAAAAATGCTAACTAAGCATGCTATCCTGGATGTTTTGGGCTTTCTCACTCTGTTTCTTAGAAGCTGCCTCCCTCTTCCAACTTCTACCATGTAACTGCTTGTCTGCCATGTGACTGCTCACAAACAGCATGGCTTTCTCTCTTCCTCCTCTATCTCCTTTCTCCAGGCAGTTGCTAAAACTTACAGCTTGCCTGCCTTGTTGTTTTTCTTTCAAACTATAATACAATTTCCTCACCTATAAATATAATGATACCAAATTCAGAAGCTAGACAAATAATAATGGAATCTTTGGCTTTTGAAAATGCTAATTCACAATGCAAAAGGTTAATTAGGCCTTTAAGGGCAAGATCAGCACCCATAGAGGAATGGATCCATGATAAAGTCAATATTGAATCTTATAACCATGATGATGCTTGGATAGGAGAGGTGATTTCCAGAAGCTTGAAGAAAAATCAAAATGTCTGGAGTATGCAGAAGGTGTGGCAAAGGCCCACTTTGAACCAATGAATGCATATCAACAAGGAACAGAGGGTAACTCTTTGCCATTATGAAACATCTTGGGGGGGTGCCTCTTGCAGATCCCTATGTGAAATTTGGTTCAGTCATTCCCTGTCACCACGGTGGAAAAACCTTCGAAGAGCAATTAAAAGACCTAATGCATATTGCAAAATAACCATATTGCTCTGGATGATAGAACAGCTTTAGAAGATAAAAGAAAAAATTTCAGAAGAATGCGTAAAGCAAAAATTATAAAGATTAGATTTGAGAAACTCTGCCCCAGTTGCTGGCCAGCAGGGAAAACTCCTGTGGGCAGACTCCCCCACCAACCCCCGCCCCCATCGAACCCTGCAATCTACAAGACACATGACCTACCCCAAAACCCATCTGCATGTGACCCCAGTAACTTCCTGAGACACGGAATTCACCAGCTCTCATTGGACCAAGAGGTGAATGACTCTTCTCTGACCCAGTGAGTTCTGCCTCTAGAACCTAGACCCTGGGATACAGTCAATCCCTGAGAACCCCCACCCAACTCTACCCCACATGCTAGCCAAAAGGGAAAACTCCTGTGGGCAGGCTCCCCCACCAAAACCCCCCATCAGACCCTGCAATCTACAAGACACATGCCCTACCCCAAACCTACCCATCTGCCTGCAACCCCAGTTAGTTCCTGAGACACAGAATCTGCCAGCTCTCATTGGACCAAGAGGTGAATTACTCTTCTCCAACCCAGAGACTCCTGCCTCTAGGACCTAGGCCCTGGGACACCACCAGTCCCCTGGAAATCCCATGCATCTCTGCCCCAGTTGCCAGCCAGTAAGGAAGATTCCTGTGGGCAGGCTCCCCCACCGAAATCCCCTATTGTACCCAACAATCTACAAGACCCACACCCTACCCAATACCCATCGCCCTGTGACACCAGTGGCTTCCTGAGACACAGAATCTGCCAGATCTCATTGAAACAAAATAGGCTTCATGAGACACAGAATCTGACAGCTCAGGCTGGACCAAGAGCCCTGATAAGACCAAAAGAGGCTCCCTGAGCCACAGAATCAGCTAGCTTGGATTGGACCAAGAGCAGCTCCCTGAGATACAGAATCTGCCAGCTCCAATTAGAGCAAGAGCTAAGATTGGACCCAGAGGGGCCCCCCTGAGACACAGACACAGCAAGCACAGATTGGATCAATAGCAGCTCACTCAGATACAGGCACCTCTTGCACCTATCAGAGGAAGACATGGGTACACATCAGTGCAAAAATACATACAACAACATGAAAAGCAATATGACATCACAAGAACCTAGCTCTTCTACAACCGCAAGACCTGATCATCACAATGTAGAAGAAGCAGAAGAAAGCGACCTTAAAAATAACTTCATGAAGATGCTAGAGGCCTTTAAAGAGGAAATGAAAAATTCCCTTAAAGAAATCAAGGAAAAGACAAACAAAAAAATGGAAGAAATCAATAAAGAAATTGAGGACAAGACAAACAAAAAATGGGGGAAAAAATCAATAAATCCCTTCAAGAAAGCCAAGAAAACCATGAAAAAGCAATTAAACACATGAAGGAAACAGTTCAAGATCTGAAAATTGAAATAGAAAAAATGAAGAAGACACAAACAGAGGGAATGCTGGAAATAGCAAATCTAAGTAAACAAACAGGAAACACAGATGCAAGCATAACCAACAGAATACAAGAGATGAAAGAGAGAATCTTTGGTGTAGAGGATACAATAGAGGAAATAGATTCATCAGTCAAAGAAAACACCAAAGCCAAAAGAGTCATAACACAAAATGTCCAGGAAATCTGGGAGATCATGAAAAGGCCACACCTAAGAATAATAGGGCTAGAAGAAGGAGAAGAATACCAATTCAAAGGTACAGAAAATATATTCAACAAAGTCATGGAAGAAAACTTTCCTAACTTAAAGAAGGAAATACCTATGAAGATATAAGAAGCTTACAGAACACCAGATAGACTAGACCCAAAAAAAGTCCCCGCACCACATAATAATCAAACAACTAAACATACAAAATAAAGATAATTAAGAGCAGCAAAGTAAAAAGGCCAAGTGACTTATAAAGACAGACCTATCAAAATAACACCCAACTTCTTAATGGAGAATTTGAAAGCCAGAAGATCCTCACAAACATGCAGACACTAAGAGACCATGGATGCCAACCCAAACTATTATACCCAGCAAAACTCTCAATCACCATAGATGGAGTAAACAAATATTCCATGATAAAACCAGATTTAAACAATACCTATCCACAAATCCAGCCCTACAGAAAGCACTAGAAGGGAAAATCCAACCTAAGGAAGTGAGATACACCCATGAAAACACAGGCAATAGATAATCCCACACCAACAAATACCAAAGAAGGGAAACACACAATACTACCAACAAAAAAATAACAGGAATTAACAATCACTTGTCATTAATATCCATTAATATTGATGGTCTAAATTCACCTATTAAAAAGACACAGGCTAACAGAATGGATATGAAAACAGGACCTATTCTTTTGCTGTATACAAGAAACACACCTCAACTTCAAAGATAGGCACTAACTACCTCAGAGTAAAAGGCTGGGAAAAGATGTTCCAATCAAATGGAATTAAGAAGCAAGCTGGTGTAGCTATCCTAATACCTGATCAAATAGACTTCAAAGTAAAATCAATCAAAAGAGATTGGGAAGGACATTACATATTTATGACAGGGAAAAATCCAACAAGATGAAGTCAAAATTGGAAAATCTAAAAGAAATGGACAATTTTCTGGATAGGTACCACATACCAAAGTTAAATCAAGACCAGGTAAACAATTTAGATAGACTAATAATCCCTAAGGAAACAGAAACAGTCATTAAAAGTCTCCGAACCAAAAAAAGCCCAGGACCAGATGGTTTCAGCACAGAATTTTACCAGATTTTCAAAGAAGAGCTAATACCAATACTCTTCAATTTGATCCACACAATAAAAACAGAAGGAACATTACCAAACTCTTTTTATGAGGCTACAGTTACCCTGATACCCAAAACACAAAGATGCAACAAAGAAAGAGAATTACAGGCCAATCTCCCTCATGAACATTGATACAAAAATTCTGAATAAGGCCAGGTGGTGGTGCACAGTTTTAATCCCAGCACTCGGGAGGCAGAGGCAGGCGGATCTCTGAGGTCGAGGCCAGCCTGGACTACAGAGTGAGTTCCAGGAAAGGCGCAAAGCTACACAGAGAAACCCTGTCTCAAAAAACAAACAAACAAACAAACAAAATACTGAATAAAATATTGGCAAACCAAATCCAAGAACACATCAAAACAATTATCCACCATGATCCAGTAGGCTTCATCCAAGGAATGCAAGGACAGCTCAGCATATGAAAATTTGTCAATGTAAAACACCATATAAAAAACAAGCTGAAAGAAAAAAACCACATGATCATCTCAATAGATGCTGAAAAAGCCTTTGACAAAATCCAACACCCCTTCATGATAAAGGTCTTAGAGAGATCAGAAATACAAGGAACATACCTAAACATAATAAAGGCAATTTACAGCAAGCTAACAGCAAACATCAAATTAAATGGAGAGAAACTGAAAGCAATTCCACTAAAATCAGGAACAAGACAAGACTGTCTGTAGCTGGAGAGTTTTTTCTCTGGGTCCCGCTAAGCCCTGGCAGTCTGACAACCTACTTATAAAATAAACACACATATGCTTATATTATTTAAACTATTTGGCCTAATGGCTCAGGCTTCTTGTTAACTGTTTTTATATGCTAAATTAACCCATTTCTACAAATCTATACCTTGCCACGTGGCTCATAGCTTACCGGCATCTTCACACGCTGCTTGTCATGGCGGCGGTGTCAGAGAGACACTGCCAGCCACCGCCATGACGAGGAAGATGTAAGGTACAGGTAAGCCACGAGCCACATGACAAATTATAAACTAATAAAAATGGGTTAATTTAAGATATAAAAAATAGATAAAAAGAAGCCTGCCACGGCCATACAGTTTATAAGCAATATAAGTCTCTGTGTGTTTACTCGGTTGGGTCTGACCAGCTTCGAGAATGGTAGGTAAGGAGATTTGTCCTGACTGTAGGCCAGGCAGGACTAAAAAAAAAACTCTAGCTACAACTGTCCACTCTCCCCATATTTATTCAATACAGTACTTGAAGTTCTAGCTAGAGCAATAAGACAACAAAAGGAGATCAAAGGGATAGAAATTGAAAAGGAAGAAGGCAAAGGTTCACTATTTACAGATGAT
>CABHPQ010049146.1:10736-24380 GCA_902168405.1 Peromyscus aztecus
ATCCATATCTGTCACCATGCACAAAACTCAAGTCCAAGTGGATCAAAGACCTCAACATAAATCCAGTTACACTAAACTTAATAGAAGAGAAAGTAGGAAGTACTCTTGAACGCATTGGCACCGGAGACCACTTCCTAAATATAACACCAACAACACAGACACTGAGAACAACAATTAATAAATGGGACCTCTTGAAACTGAGAAGCTTTTGCAGGGCAAAAGACACAGTCAACAAGGCAAAGCGCCAGCCTACAGAATGGGAAAAGCTCTTCACCAACTCCACATCTGACAGAGGATTGATCTCCACAGTATATAAAGAACTCAAGAAACTAGACATCAAAATACTGAACAATCCAATTAAAAAATGGGCTAAAAATCTAAACAGAGAATTCACAAAACTAGAATCACAAATGGCTGAAAGACATTTAAAGAAATGCTCAGCATCCTTAATCATCAGAGAAATGCAAATCAAAACGACTCTGAGATACCACCTTACACCTGTCAGAATAGCTATGATCAAAAACACTAATGATAGTCAATGTTGGAGAGGATGTGGAGCAAAGGGAACACCCCTTCACTGTTGGTGGGAATGCAAGCATGTACAACCACTGTGGAAATCAGTATGGCGATTTCTCAGAAAATTAGGAATCAAACTACATCAAGACCCAGCCATACCACTCTTGGGCATATAACCAAGGAATGCTGATTTATACCACAAAGATACATGCTCAACTATATTCATAGCAGCATTATTTGTAATAGCCAGAACCTGGAAACAACCTAGATGCCTGTCAACTGAAGAATGGATTAAGAAAATGTGGTACATATACACAATGGAGTACTACTCAGCAGAGAAAAACAATGACAGCATGAAACTTGCTGGCAAATGGATGGAACTAGAAAAAATCATTCTGAGTGAGGTAACCCAAACCCAGAAGGACAAACATGGTATGTACTCACTCATAAGTGGATTCTAGATATAAAGTAAAGAACAATCAGACTACAACCCACAGAACCATGGAGGCTATATATATATATAGCATAGGAGACCCTAAGATGACTATGCCTTATAATAAGTTTTGGTTTTACTCAATTACTGAGCAAGCTTCAATGAAACATTTCACTATTAAGATAAGAATTTATACTGTATCAAGCTGGCAATAGAAAAATAAATTAATTAATTTAAAAAAGAAAAAGAAACAAGAAAAATTTGAACTATTAAAAAAACAAACAAACATGTTTTGCTAAAGTAAAAAGGGGAACTAGGGACTCATCATTCCTCTCCACATTCCATTCTTTCCCTTGTTTTATATATTTTAATTTTTTTATCAGTGGATTCTGCTGGAGTATCTGCTGCAGATAAGCACTGGAGGGCTCCTGTTGCAAATCACCCTCTGGAGCGATGGAAGGCTCTTTCTACTGGCACTTGGAGGAGACCCGATCTGGTGTTGGTGTGGACCCGGGGTTCTGTTTACGTCTTTCCTCAGGACAATGACGTTCCTCTTTGGATTCCTGAGTTCTGTGTGCGCCCTGTAGCTGCTGCTGAAGCCCAACATGGCAGAGACTTATTGGGCCTTTGTGAAAACTCTCCCCTTCTGATGCCAATGGGGTTTGATAGCCCAATATGGCCAGCCTTGGCAAGCATTAACATAAGCCTAGGAACTGTAGCCATGTGGTTGGATTCTACAGAAGGTAATGTATGGTAACTGCTTTTTCAAGTATGTTTGAGAACGTGTCACCCAGACACCTTAGAGAATAAGGATAACCCTGAAGGTCACTGACCTCCATTTGTTAACAGTAGTATGCCAGCTAAGCCTTTTCATTTTCACAATCCTCTTCAAGCTGGTGTAGTACCTACTTTTCAGGAGTGGCTCTGTGCAACATTTATTGGCCTCCTGAAATTCATTTAGCCCCCTTTGAAGATACCTTAACATTTATGAGCCTGAATGTAGCCATTATGAGACCATTAGTTATGCTCCTTGTGAGCTGCCTGTTTTTTCTTTATGGTTCTTAGTTGTTCTTTTGCAGAGCTACCAGCTTAAGTCATGCTGGGATCAAGAACAATGGGCCTTGGTGGTCCATGTTCCTGGAGTTGTATCCATGCCAGTGGATGCCCACATGCTCCAGAAGAGAATGTGACATTGCTGCTGCCGTTGTTGCTTTTATAGCAGTGGCGGCCACTGCTGCTACTGTTTCTGGGATTACCATTTCATAATTGGTTACTGCAGCTAGCACAGTGGAGACCCTGGCAGCAAAAGTAGCTACCACAGTTAGTTAATTTTTCATTCTATTGGGCATGATAAATTTAATTCAATAGTTATATACTGCTGTAGGATGGTCTGTATGTCAAATTACTCTGATTGGTCAATAAATAAAACACTGATTGGCCAGTGGCTAGGCAGGAAGTATAGGCGGGACTAACAGAGAGGAGAAAAGAACAGGAAGGTGGAAGGAGACACTGCCAGCCACTGCCAGGACAAGCAACATGTAAAGATGCCGGTAAGCCACGAGCCACGTGGCAAGGTATAGATTTATAGAAATGGATTAATTTAAGATATAAGGACAGTTAGCAAGAAGCCTGCCACAGCCATACAGTTTGTAAGCAATGTAAGTCTCTGTGTTTACTTGGTTAGGTCTGAGCGGCTGTGAGACTGGCAGGTGAGAGAGATTTGTCCTGACTGTGGGCCAGGAAGGAAAACTCTAGCTACAAAATACAGTTTGATTGGCTTTGAAAACTATAAATTTATAAACTCAAGATCGATTTGCTTTTGGGATACCATCTTACAAGGACTCCCTTTTGCAGTAAGGCTCGTTAAGGAAGGGAATGGCTCAATTGCCTTTAGCCTACTGGCTATGGGTGGGTTAAGACTTCTGTTGGTCTTTTCTGTGTTGAACACACAGATTGCAAGCCCAGCGCCACTTTGAGATCTTTGGCAACAGTTAAATCTGCAGCTCACACACGCTTGAGCCTGTATGATAATGAGTATTCAGAGACGAGTAATGCCTGGGGGGTGCTCACCAACCTAACACAGAGTGCCTGTGTAGCCTGGGCAGGCGTCTCCATGGTGGGTAAGGTGACCTGCTGACGTCCCAAGCAACCTAAGTCAGAAGCTCATTTTCTAGTAAAAGGGGGACCTGTAGGTCCCTGGCCCCCGTTTTGGGTAACTATTGCCTTGCTTGCTGACCTTGACCTTGATATCCTCCCTATGCTAATTCCCTGCCAGGTTCCACCCTCCTGAATGTTTAAGGGAAGTTCCTTGTCTGTGTATCTTGCATAATGGGCCTTAACAGTTTAGATGTAAGATTGTAAAACATTGGTAGCGATCTTCTGCCCTCTGGGGTTCTCCCATTGTGCTGTAAGCCTATATTTAAGACTTCCTCCCTCCTTCAATAAACGGCATTCAGCCAAAAAAAAAAGAGAGAGACCATTTTAAGATGAAGTAAAAGAAAATTACCATCAGATATCATGTGTGTTTTCTTATTTCACCAGACATAGATAGATTAAAACTTATTCCTAAATACCCTTGGATAAAAAAGTTTCCTACCCCTCACTACTCTGAGGCATTTCTTTTATTTCCCTGAGCTGATCATGGGAGCTGGTCTCTCATGATCCGCATTGCATGAACTAGCTTACATTCCCAAAGAACAAATTTTCACCGTTGTAGGTATCCTCACTAATATGTGTGACTATTTCTTTTCTTAATACTATTCTGACTTGAGTGAGATAGAATCTCAATGGGGTTTTGATTTGCATTTCTCAGTCGACTTGTAATGTTGAGTTTTTTGTATGTTTCTTGGTCATTTATATTTCATTTTTGGAAACTGCTAATTTCATTAGAGCATTTATTGATTGGGTTGATTAATTTTTTTCTTATTTAATTTCATTTTTTGTTTTTGTTATATTTTAGATATCAATCCTCTGCCAGATGTATTGCTAGAGGAGATTTTCTCCCATTTTGTAGACAGGCTCATCATTGATTATTTCCTTTGCTGTGCAGAAACTTTTTAATTCCATGAAGTCCAATCTAAAAACTGTCCAAATTCATATATTTTGATAACTGAAGAGTGGAAAGTTTTCTATTATCTGGGGTTATGATTAAAGAATATAATTCTACATCAAGTCTTCAGAAACTATAAGAGTAACAGAATTTGAAGCCATGAGCCATTTAATATAATGCTTAGAAACACACAAGAAAAGTCAATTCTCAAAAAAACTCTGAATTTTGAGCTAGCACAGCAGTAAATATGTAAATTCTTTAATTCACTCATGGGAGTAAATAAATAAATTATTCAGAATATTACCATAAAAGAAAAATTAGTGGAGAAAAATTATGTCTGATCATTGAAGCAAAGACATAGAAAGAAATCATGCATACATGACATACAAAAGGAAGAGACTCATTGAATATCTAAAAATTAATAAGAAGTTCATAAAAGTTTAGTTTTCCTCAGAGAAATCATATACTTTTAAAGTTGTGTGTGGTGATATTGTGTTCCTCCAAAATATTGTGCACCCTAATAAACTTATCTGGGGTCAGAGACAGAACAGCCACTAGATACAAAGGCTAGAAAATGGTGGCACTCACACCATTAATCCTAGCATTCCAGAGGCAGAAATCCATGTGTTCAAGGACACAACCAAGCATGGTGACTCACACCTTTAATCCCAGAAAGCAAGCCTTTAATCCCAGAGAGTGGTAGAAAGCAGAAAGATATATAAGGCGTGAGGACCAGAAACTAGCAGCATTTGGCTGGTTAAGCAGTTCAGCTGAGATTCATTTGGATAAGACTCAGAGGCTTTCAGTCTGAGGAAACAGGATCAGCTGAGGAAAGGCGAGGTGAGGTAGCTGTGGCTTGTTCTGTCTCTCTGATCTTCCAGCATTCACCCCAATAACTGGCCTCAGGTTTGATTTTATTAAAAAGTACCTTTAAGATTCATACTACAGTTGTGTTTATTTAGAGAGGTATAATTTTAAGTAGATTAAAACTCATTTCTTTTAGGAATTTACTTTAATGGATTTTGGCAAATATTGAGTTATATGACATGCAACATTCAAATAATAGAGTACTTCTGTCATTCCAAGAGGTATCATGAGTTCTTTTGTCCTTAGTTTTCTCTTCCTACTCATATCCCCAGGCAACCATTGATCTACTTATAATGATACAGCTTTTGCTTTGACATTTCATACAAAATGAATCATGGTTACATATTCTCCTATGTTCTCAATAGAATGATTTCAAGGTTCACCAATATTATCTCATGAGTTAATTTCATATTATTCTTTAATATTTTCATTGTATGGATTATCTATCCACTAATGGCTGAGTATAATTCCACCATATGGATATATTCTATAGGTAGCCGATGGACATTTTAATCATTGGCTGATTTGTGACTATGTATAAAAGTGCTATAAGCTTCCATATCTTTGTATCCACATGTTGTCATTTCTCTTTATAAACAGCTAGGAATGAAATCACTGGATTGTAATTGTGCATATATTTAAATTTATAAGAACATACCACACTATTTTCCAAAAAGCTGATTGTGTTGTTTGTATTGCTTCTAGTAAAGTATTTTGGCAATGAATTATACAAATATCTCTTATAAGAGACTGGAGCATAGGCTGGACCTCACAGCCAAAGTTGGTAATACATCCTGAGGTCACTTAAGACTTAAAACTGCTATCCTAAAGTGTACCAATCTGTTTATTTAACATGCTTTCAGAGAACAATCATCTTTATTTGTGTTAAATGAAATGTTAATGAATGGTGATAGAAAACACTATTCTAAGTGAAGTAACATAGACCCAGGAAGATATAACATTGATTTTTTTCTCTCATATATGGATGCTAACTTTGAATCTTTACACATGTGTGTTTTGTTTGGAATCCCCATAGAGGTCAAAAAATTAGTAAGGAGTCATGGAAGAGAAGGCTGTTTCAAAGGAGCAGAAATAGTACTATAGCTGTTCTGACTATGATCATCAATTCTGTTCTGTACAGTGAGTTTCCCCCTTAATAAATTCATTGCCCTTTAAACAGTCTCTGTGGATTTCTCATTATAGAATACCATCATATAAAGGAGGAAAGAGGAATAGGAAAGATGAAACAGAGCAAAGGTGAGAGGCCAGTGTTCCATAAGAAATATGAGAAGTGATAAGGAACACTAATGACCTTTCAAAGTAGCCACATGGAAATCTATTACTGAAGAATCTTCCTAAAGTATGTACATATACATACACATGTATAAAAACAGTTCGAATAAAGTGGAGTTACTCTATAATGGGATGACAATGCCCGTAAAAATCACCAGAGGCTAGTGAATTAAAATCCCAACTCCTTTTGGAGTTGTTGACCAGTGATAACCCATAGACCCTTAAACATTACAGGTTATTAGAAATGCTATCTATTATCCTCCAGAACTTTGTAGTGAAACACTGTTGGTAGAGACACCACACATTTAATTCATAAAACATGGAGAAATCAAGTGGTTCTAGCTTGAAAGTGTCATTCTCATTGGCTAATTTTCAGTGGTAGGTGCTATGAATGCCACCAGAGGAGAATCAGCATCATCAATCTTACTCAACTACGAACTCTTTGAGGTACAGTAATGATTGTCCTGGAAAGATTTACCTACTGGTACAATAGTAGCATAAATGTTATGGAAGTGACCCTTAGTAGGTAAGAGTCAAGGCTCACTATATGAGACATAACCCATACCTGACATCATTAATAGGGACAAGTGTCCAGATATCATAGAGATTCTACTACTATTATGCTGGTAAATTGAGATAGTATTAAAATGATTCCTAATGACATTTTGTGATACCTGTAAATTAGCACATCTCTTAACCTTCATTAAAGAAGCTTCATCCTGCAGTATATGACAATTAATATAAAGACTCACAACTGGTAATGGTGCCACGAATAAGAGGGTATGGAGTTCTCAACCCTAAATATGATGTCTGTATCACACTCCTTACCTCCAAGACTCGGGGATCATCATGGAAAGGGAACAGAAAGATTGTATGAGATGGAGGTTGTGGATGACTAAAAGGAAACTATGTTTTCTGGACATAACAGGCAGATGAGCATATGAATTCACAGTGATTGTGACAGAATGCACAGGATTTATAGACACTCAAGCCAGAGGATATCCTAACATGAAGGGAAGACTTTTACATGGGTTCTTAGGATTCAAACTCATGTCTGCATAGTCAAATGTGTGCTTACAAAAGAACGAGCTTTCTGAAATACAGACAGAGGAAAAAGTATACTGTTACTATAGTCTTGGTAAGTCAGAGTGAACACAGCAGATTTAAAAGGTATTTTCTTGGTAAACTTGACAGATTTTAATGACTGACTAGTGCAGTAGGTAAGAAATAATACTATTTTGGTTTGAGATTGGAAATATCATTGTCTAGGACTAAGGAATTTTGGGGTATATTATCAAATTTGATATGTCTTTGAGAATTCTTCACAAAAGTGTCAATTAGGTACTTGGAAGCAGAAATACAGAGCAATGTCAAATTATCGACTAGCTCTTCTGTTAACGGTTTGATGCCTCCATATCAAACCTACATTTTACCTTTTAGAATGAGTCTAGTCATGATTTTTAAAATTGAAATATAATTAAAATTAGAACATTGATTCAAATTTTAATGAGCTGACAATCTTCCAGGGTGTTACCACTGTACTAAAACAGTAAGTAAAGAGAAACATTATCTTTTGTGTAACATTTCAACTCTTAATGTTTCTTCCTCATTTTATTGTTCTGTTTTAGATGAAGTGCATGCTAAATCCTAATGAATAACAATGTAGAGGAGATTCTTGATTACACAGAGGATCAGAGGGTGATTGGTAAAATCATGATCTTCAAAGCACTAGAAATTATGATTATGTGCAGAGGTCAGATGCCTTTGTCTTTCTTTTATGTGCATCAACAAAATTCAGGTTTTGTTTTGGCATCATATTTTCATGTCACAGATATTTCATTCAGGGAATAGTCATTAAATGAATTTATGAAAATTTGAGTAGTTCCAAACCCAATAAGTATATTGTGGAGATATCTGTGTTAGTTACTTATTTTTCTACTATGGCAAATTCCAAAAAAAAAGTAACTTAGGGAAGGAATGTTTATTTTGGTTTATAGTTTATAGTAATGAAGTCTCTCATGACATAGTAGGTATGAAGGCAAGAGCTGGAGACAGCTAGTCACAATATGTCCACAGTCAGGAAGAAAAGAACAATGAATGCTTGTGCTAGGCTTATTTTTTTGTTTTTATTCTGTCTGAGATACCAGCTCATGGAATGGTATTGCCCACATTTACAGTAATCTGGATCACCTAAATAATTCCTCATAGAGAATTTTTTTTTGCAACGGTATTTCCAAATACCATCAAATTGACAATCTGGTCTTACCATTATAAGCACCCTTTCTAAACTTGGCAAAAAAAAGTATCACTTTTAATCTGTGAATCCACTCCATGTTCCCATAGGCTCTTAGGCATCTCATATTGCAAAATAGATTGATCCAACTTCAAAAGTTCCCACTATAGGTAATGGACTCCAAAAAGCCAGCACATGCACGAGGGATGGATCCTGATCCCCCTGCCAGGGGTCCCTCAAACAGACCAAGTTACACAACTGTCTCCTGGATGCAGAGGGCCTAGTATAGTCCATACAGGCTCCACAGCTGTCCGTCTAAAGTTAGTAAGGATCTATCCCTCATGCATGAGCTGGCTTTTTGGAGCTCATTACCTATGGTGGGACCCCTTGCTCAGCCTTGATGCAGGGGGTGGGCTTGGTCCTTCCTCAACTGAATGTACCAGCCTCTGCTGACTCCCCATGGGTAGGCCTTATCCTTTTGGAGGAGGGGATAGGAGTAGTCAAGGGGGGAAGGCTGAGAGGGAGCAGGAGGAGAGATGAGAGGGGGATCTGTGGTTGGCATGTAAAATAAATTTAAAAAAAAAATTCTTAAAAAAAGTTCCTACTAATTTTAATAATTCCAACATTTTAAAAGTCTGGAATCCAAGATACATCTGGACACAAGCATTCTTTTAATTAAGCACTTCTGTAAAATCAAAAGCAAAATATCTACTTCCAATATACAATATCACCAGATAAATATTTCTAGTCCCAAAGGAAATAATGGGAGCATAGCATGGGATGATGAGCCAAAAACAAGACTGAAAACCATCATGGCAAACAGCAAATCTTTTAGCAGCATATTTAACCTCTAGGGCTTATGGTGGAATCTGTGCTCCAAAGATCTTAGATGCTCCCATCTTGTAGCTCTGCCATCTGAAGCACAAAATATCCTCTCCCTTGGGCAAGCCACACTCCATGCCTGTTGCTTTCCACAGCATGTCCCTTAATCTTAATCTCTAACAGTCTAAAGCATTCATTGAAATTTAGGCTTCTCCTTCACAGCTTTAAGCACCAGTCTCTCACAACAGAAACTCCAACAATGCCACACCTTGCCTCAGTTACACTCTGGAACTGTAATACAAGACTCTATGACCCCCTCCATTTTGAACCATCCATTACTATAATGCCAATGGATGATGACAGTTCAGGATGGAGCCTTACTATTTTGTGCCACAGTTTTATTGTCCTTTGTTTATCCCAAAGAACCGTTTTTTCCTGGATGGATGTTTTGAGCAGAGAGTCACTTCAATGATTATCAATGTAGGCTCTTCTATTTGAAACGAATTTATACTTTCACAAGATGGAGTCTTCAGTGGTTGGGGTCTTGCCGTCACGATACCTTTCCTGTTGTTTCAATGGAGAATAATCACTGTATTCATAAATAAAATTCTCAAAAAAATATATAAAATATTGGAACAAACATTTAGTCTGTTAATAATTAAATTATGCACTCATGTGCTATTTGAATAATAAAAAGGTAATATAAAATTAAACATATAATATATATGGTACGTACTACAAGATATTATGTAGCAAAACAATGAGTTCAGGATGAAAATTCATTATCATTGAGGTAGGATTTCAATTTTACAAACATGTAGAGGAAAGTATGGTAGAAAATTAGCTGACACAGGAATGAACCTATGAAATCATGTTGAGAACCGAGGAAACTACATATCTGTTAGTTTGTCACGTTAACATGACTAGCTCAGAGGTTGCATGTAGGAGCATGCTGGCTGTACAGTAGAGGCACTGAATGTTAGAAAGGATGAAGAAGTTTATAAAAAAATCTTGAAAATATTACTAAGTATTTTAAATTTTATTTATTTTTGTTTGTATGGTTGCATGCACAGGTGAGGTACATGCGTATGTATGTGTGTGTCAATTTTGTTTATCAGGAGCTGCCCATCTTGCTTTTGGAGAAAGGGTCTCTCAATGACCTAGATCTCAGTTATTAGGATAGGATGGCTGGCTAGTAAGCCCCAATGCTGGAATTATAAGCACATCCCACCTTGCCCAACTTTTTAATATTTTCTTTCAAGATCATAGAATCGAACTCAGGTTCTCACGCTTGCATGGAAAACACTTTACCAAATGAGCCATATTCCCAACCCAACAATCTGAATTTTAATCTGAAAAAAGGCAATTGAAATTACACAAGAAGAGATATAAAGAACATTTGTGACTTATGCTAACTTGGACTGATTATTGTATCAAAGTAAACAACAGCCACCAATAACACTAATGCTGTACTTTTACAAAGAAGAAATGGCACAAATATATACTAAAATAAAAATCAATCAGAACACAGAAATTATGTTTACATGTCTATAGAGCAATGTGGATGCATATGTGTCATGAAATGTTGTTGTGGAGCAAAATCATTGAAAGTATCTAGGATAGAAGCTGAGGTGTTAGAGCTCCTGCCTGGTACACATGAAGCCCTATATTGTATCACCAGTCCCATAAAAAGTACCTAGGACAGAATAATCATAGTAGTTGCCTAATCTTGTTTTCTCCATTCTCCTTCCCTGGTGCATTTTAAGTTAGTGGTCTTTCGTAGTAATGAGTTACACTTTTAATATATGTTGAGTAGTTTCATTAAAGATATTCGAAGTTTTACCTTTCACTCATAGTGTCTATAACTGGTACTAAGAATTGTATTATTTTTCTTATAGAAACAGTGAATTTACTAGGCTGGTGGTTTAGCAGAGATCCTTTATTCTAGAGGTTTCTAACAGTGGTATAAATCTGATGTCAAAAGTGCAAAGATTTTAAGCTCCATATAATGTTATTGTTAAAGTTTTAATTTGCATCAATTTAATTTTCTTGTCAGATGTCACACCCAATTAAAGTCGTGCCTAATCACATTCTGAAAAAGAATATTAAGTCCTAGGTAAAAGAAGATGAGGTTTCTTGGGAAAGGCTCTCAATGGAGCCAAATTATAGCCATTTTGTACCCATTGGTCATTAATTTTTATATCTCACTGGAATGTAGAATAGCATTCTCTGAAACTCAACCTTTGTATGTGGTGTCAGCATTTTACAGTTTTCTTGACATGCATAAGTCACTGTTTTAGCAATAGATTTTTTTTTTAGTTTTCCTTTTGGATATTGCTTTTAAGGAGTTTGATTGCAATGTGTTTGCATCAAACATTTGGATACAATAGAACAACATCATATTTGGTAGAAACGTTATGGGAATTTGAGATAATAGGCTAGAGAACAGACATTTGCCTCACATAACTCATTTCCTTTCTGCTCTTTTAAAACATAAGCTGTATCATGACACTCCAAAAATCCATTCAATGGCTTCTCACTTTTCTCAGAGTAAGAGTTCTTAAAATTACCTATAAAGCCCTTCATTATCTAGCTTCTCATGTCTGCATTGATTTCATAATCTCTTTCTCTTACCTTCTGATTTTAGTGTAGTTACACCTGTCTCAGGAGTCTTTTAAATGACTATGTGTATTTTGCCTTTGAGTCTATACACTTCTACCATCTAAGTACCCAGAATGTTTTACTCCCAGCTGTTCGGATGAATACACACATTGCCTCATCCTCTTCCATCCTTTACTCAAATATCACTTCATTGATATTTGTCATGATTCCATATTTAAACACAGTTCCCAAAGGTCAACACTGCCTGTCACTCTTGATTGCTTTATTTTTGTTCAGAATATTTATCAGTCCAATAAGCTATTATTTTGACTGTGTATCTTTCTATTATCTGCCTCCTTCTAATGAGAATATGAACTCTGTCACAGAAACTGTCTTTTCAGTGGGACCTCAGTAAATATAAGATGAATGAGTGAAGGAAATTTAATAGACTGTATTTTTATAACATGCATATAAGATTCAGTTTATACAACTCTTCTTTTTTTAAAATTTTATTTTATTTTACAATACCATTCAGTTCTACATATCAGCCACGGATTCCCTTGTTCTCCCCCGTCCCACCACCCTCCCCTTCCCTCCAGCCCACCCCCCATTCCCACCTCCTCCAGGGCAAAGCCTCCCCCGAGGACTGAGATCAACCTGGTAGACTCAGTCCAGGCAGGGCCAGTCCCCTCCTCCCAGGCCAAGCCAAGCGTCCCTGCATAAGCCCCAGGTTTCAAACAGCCAACTCATATACAGCTCTTCTTGTCTCTGTCTTCCCTCTTCCTCCCTTCATTCACAAGTGTAGCTGGAGAACAATAAATCCTCAGATACTATCTTTTCCCAAGGTTATATATTTTCCAGAGTGTCTCAGAAACAATATAAATGGAATGGCAACTGTATCTGTTATGTGATAGTGTCCTGGTCATAGATGCTCTAACTTTGGACTGATATATGTTAAGCATGTTTTTAAGGTATTGTAACTTTAGTGAGGGTGTAATAGGCCAATATGCTACTTATTCACAATGGCTAATGTGCCAGTTTGTCCATATTGACCACCATGTCCCCAATGCCTTGCACAAAGTCTAAAATCTATTGAGTATCAAAAATATTTTTTTGTTGTTTTTCATTTTTCAACACAGGGTTTCTCTGCGTAGTTTTAGTGCCTGTCCTGGATTTCGCTCTGTAGACCAGGCTGGCCTTGAACTCACAGAGATCCTCCTGCCTCTGCCTCCTGAGTGCTGGGATTAAAGGAGTAATCCACTACTGCCCGCCTAAAAATATTTAATCAAGTAAAGAAAGCCAGGACCAACCATTCTTTGTATTTTCACAGTCTCATCAATTTCCTAGATAGGCATCTTATTCATCTGAAATCAGTAATACAGAAGCATCCACTGGCTCTTTGTAACTCAACCCTTGGATTTGATTTGCCTAAGGAGTACAAGTTCCATAGAAAATAAAAGACTGAAACACTCTTTGGAAGCCTACCAGGATGTCAATCTTAAGAAAGTAAAACAAGCTTGCATTCCCACCAGCAGTGGAGGAGAGTTCCCCTAGCTCCACATCCTCTCCAGCATAAGCTGTCTTCAGTGTTTTTGATCTTAGCCATTCTGACAGGTGTAAGGTGGTTACTCAGAGTCGTTTTGATTTGCATTTCCCTGATGATTAGGCAAGTGTCCAGGGAAAGAGAGCTTAGGGGAGCGGGAGATCCCAGCTGGATCAAGAACAGAGAGGGAGAACAAGGAATAAGAGACCATGATAAATGACTACATGAGAATAGGAAGAAGCAAAGTGCTAGAGAGGTCCACAGAAATCCACAAAGATACCTCCACA
>CABHPQ010049149.1:7833-21391 GCA_902168405.1 Peromyscus aztecus
TTCTTTCTTTCTTTCTTTCTTTCTTTCTTTCTTTCTTTCTTTCTTTCCTTCCTTCCTTCCTTCCTTCCTTCTTTCCTTCCTTCCTTCCTTCTTTCTTTCCTTCCTTCCTTCCTTCCTTCCTTCCTTCCTTCCTTCCTTCCTTCCTTCCTTCTTTCTTTCTTTCTTCCTTCCTTCCTTTCTTCCTCTTTAAATTTAACTCATGAGGGTTTCCCCTCCCCGTGCTGCTCCCACATCCCCTCTATGTTCCACTCTGTGCCTCCATCCATTCCTACTCCGTTTCTTTTAAAAAATTGCAGGGCTCCTATGGATATCAACAAAACATGGCATATCGAGTTATAATAATAGTAAGTACCTCTCCATGTATTAATGATTGGCAATACAATGCAATATGAGGAATAGTGTACCAAAAGCTTGCAGATGATTCAGAGGCAGTCTCTGCTGCCAGTATAAGGAGCCCCTTCAGAAGACCAAGCTACACAACTATTACATATATACAGAGGTCCTAGGTCAGTCCCATGCATGAACCCTGTTTGTTGATTCAGTCTCTTTGAGCTCCTATAAGTCCAGGTTAGTTGATTCTGTTTGTTGTCTTGTGATGTCCTTGATAACCCTGCTTCATACAATTCTTTCTCCCTCTCTTCTGCAGGATAATTAAGCTCTGCCTAATGTTTGGCTCTGCATCTGTTTAAGCCTGTTGTTGCATACAGCCTCTCTGATGACTACTGGGCTAGGCACCAATCTGTGTACAGTAAAATAGCATTAGGCATCAAAACATGATAATTAGAAAGATATGATGTCATCAGTGTCAAAATGTTAGATCACAATTGGCAGCTCATGACACCACTGGTAGAATGACACAACATCATTATCAGTTGAGTATGAAATCACAATTGGGAGGATATAACATCTTAATTGACAGGATATGATACCAACAACATAAATGCATTACATTAAAATTGGAATAGAGTAGCATGTTCAAAAGAATGACACAACATCATAATCAGATGAATATGACTTCAAAATTGGGAGGATAAGACATAAATGTTGGAAGTATATTTGTCATCAATTTGGAAAGCACTATACCACCTGAGCAATCACCCTTGTCCATTTTTATCTCATCTTACTAATTGGTAGTATAGAGACTAGAGTATTATTTATTTTATTTTGAAACATTTATGTTTAGCATTTTCTTAGACTAAAAATGTGCTTTTTCCTCCTTCTCTTGCTATTGAAATTTTACTCATCTTTGGAAACTTCCTAAAATGCCTTAGAGGTAATGACTCTTGGCTATCTTGTCTTTTCTGACATAATTTTTAATGGATCTCTACCAAAAATCTTATTATATTTGACATCTGTCATTCATGCTTAACTGTTCTGTCATAATGAGTTTGTAACATCCCCCACCATCTAATCCTGTGTGTAGACACTTAATAACTATTGTCTACTGTTCCTCATTCTGTCATAATGCCTTTATGACACAAGAAGGGAAAATGCCATAAACCACTTACATAATTTGCTTCCAAATCTTCCTGTGCAATTAAATATTAAAAGAGTATCCTGTCATAAAAATATAGCTTTAGAATCTATTTATAGATGTAGATTATTTGACTGCAGACATCAGAGATCAATCTAAAACCAGGCAGCCATTAGGATTTCTAGGAAAGGAGAAGTGTGAATAAATGACTGGAAAACTAAGAATATATCTCAGTGGTAAAATACCTGGTTAACATATAAGTCCTAAGGTAAATTCAACTTTTTCAAAGCAACAACAGAAGAAAGCAAACAAAATCCTACATAGAGAGTGGCTTTTTGAATGGATTATTGTTTAGCACATTCTTGTGGTTCTATCAGTGTTCTAGATCTCAATTTGTGTATTTTGCACTTATTTGCAAGCAAAGAGAAAAAAATCAAATAATAGCCCCTAGCCATTTTCCCTGACAATGGTGTCCTTTAGGACCAGTCATTTGAATCATGCAACACAATGTGTTCCCTGCTTTTGCAATGAAATAAGCAGGTTATGTCTGGACTAGATACTTACTCCTCTACATTTTGTTTGCTATCTCAGTCAATTGTCATCCCTGAAGATCAGGACAATGTGAGAATACATAGTTCTTCCTGAGAATCCAGGACAGTAATCCATAAATCTTGATGAGGAGACCTCACTCCTAAAGAGAGAGTTGGTCTTCCTCTTGAAATTGTGTGTCACATTGGGAGCCATTCATTTGGGCAGTTCTTAAGACCCATCAAATGGGACTCTCTGACATAGTACTTCTTGAAGAATTTTTTTGCTTTTGAGTTCATAGCAGAGAGAATTCAGTGTGTTGGACAGACTTGAGGCCTTCACTGTGAAGAAGTTTGTCTTGGTAAGTGGAAAAAAGGTTGATGCTGGTAAAACTACTTAGTGTTGTTTGAAGTCTTCTATTTTTCAAATGCTTCTTCAATTTTTACCTTTTTATCACCTTATTATCTGAATTCTCATTTGTTCCTCCAACCAGCTGTCTAATTTTATGTAATGATATGTCTAATTACTCTAGAAACATTTTTTGAGTTGAGTGGCAGTTGAGTGGACATAGAAAGTCCACAAAATGGTGAGAATGGATTCTGGTTTTTTTTTTTTAGTTGAGAGGAAGCCAAGCCTCAATGGGTGCATAAGATATGTCAGAGTGTGTGATATATGTAATATATTTAGACCAATGTTTCTATTACTTTTATCTTCCAGTTTAAAGAAGGAACAAAGATTAGGGGATAGTGGAATCCTCATATAGACACTAACCTCAACAGGAGGCAATGTTAACAAAGGTCATAATACAGAGATCACATAGAAAGAAATCTATTTTTCTCAAGGTAGATGTTTACTTTTGTGTGAGATCTGAGGCAGTGGACTTTGCAATCATTTTGACAGCAGCTGTTCAATCAAATGAATTATATGGCTTGTTCCTGGTGAGATATCCATTCAACTATACCTGAAGTGTGATTAATTGATAGCAACAAAGATGGTCCCTGGATTTTGGTTGTTATAGAGCTATAATAAGATGTCTTCAAGACATAAACAGGTAGGTCTTTTCCCCTGGGCATCATAAAAGATCTCAACAGTGAGGAGGAAGGATTTTCAGTGTCATTCTTAAGGGATGGGATGCCTTTCTGTTGGGAAAGAAAAGCATTTCCCAATTGAATAGGGGAATTTACCAGGATTTGAAGGATAACTACATGTCCTGTTTAAAAAAACAGGGGATCTATGTGAGCATGATTGTCATTTTATATATAATGTGAGCTTGTGTGCATCTGTATGGGGGTGTGTTAGTAGGTGTTTCTGTGTCTATGTGAGTAATGGAACACTTATTCACATAGTTATTTTGTAGATGGTGTTTTTCTCTCCTGCCTGCCATTTCCCCAATAACCACTCAGAGATTTAATATTATTTATAAATGTCAGCTGATAGCTCATGCTTGTTACTAGCAAACTCTTGCACTTAAATTAACCCATATTTCTTATCTATGCTTAGCCATGTGGCTCATGGATTTTTGCCTCCTTTTCTATTCATCCTACTTCCTTGGTAGCTAGCTAGTGAGTATCTCACTTTGGCCTTCATACCAGTATACTCATTTTGATTTTTTTCATCTAACTTTGTCTTTCCTTGCTATAGGGCAGCCAGCTTCTTTATTAGCCAATGAGCATAATGCATATATCAGTATACAAAAGAATTCCCCCAAAGCGTACTTCCTCTACTGATTTGCATATTGTCCTTGAGACAGTTTTCCAAAAGAAGCAGGGTGAAGGTAACTTGTTTTCATTTGAATGTGAATGGATCGAATAAGGCAGAAACACAAAATTGGTCTGGATCTCCATTCTGCAGGAATGAGAACTGGAGTAAACTCACAGTGCCAAAGTTCTCATCAACATACTAGAATGCCATGATGAGGCCTTCAATTGCATGTATCCTTAACTGCCACCAAAGTAGACACTGTGTATTAGAATAATGACAAAAGACTAGTGTGCTCTTCTGAACACATATAACTTTATACTGAGCGATCATGAAGAGTAATCTTTGATGTTTCAAGTGAAGTTGTGTTACACTGTGAAAGACTGTGAGATCATAATTATGCCAGGCAACACCAATGAGAATCTTTTGAACCTATATCATGGGATCAATATTCAGGTAGCTTGAGAGGTTATGATTTTTTTTGATATTTTACCAGAGAAAGTAAGTATACCATACATATTTTCATGTCAGCATATATTAGTGATGATGCTACTAATCAAGGCATGATTGAATTCTCAGTTATATGCCAACAGCTGATACTATAACTTAAGATACGATACCTTAAGGCACAGGTTACAATCCCTAGATGTGCAGCTAAAACTTTTGTTTTTCCAGATCTTCTCCTTGAGAATTGTAAATTTATGTAACTGTGAAGCTATTTTTTAAGATATATATTTTTATTTTATTTATATGGGCCTTTGCCTACATGTGTATTTGCACAGTACTTGCAGAGCCAAGAAAAGGACATGAGATCCCTTGGGAATGAAGTTACAGGAAATGGCTAGTTACCAGCAGGATTCTGAGAAAGGAACCTGTGTTGTACACAACACCACCCAGTGTCTTATCGGCTAAGCTACCTCTTTAGACACTTTATTATTTACAATTACTTTCCTACATTTTTAATTAAAAGATATTACCTTTTTCTCCCCATTACTAGTCTTCTCTCCGTCTCTTCTCAAATTCTTTCTTCCCATTATCTTCCTTGTTAAGTACGCGTGAATAAGTATGCTCAAATACAGTAATAAAACCCGATGAGTCCATTTCTGATGCTTGTGTACACATGGGTTCAGGCTGAACACACTGCCTTGGATAAGCAATGAGGGAGGACATCCCTACCTGAGGCTAATACCCTCACTGCAGGAAAATTTGACACTTTAATTAGCAACAGGAATCTGACCCAGTAGTGACTTATCAAAAATAGAAAACGTGGTGTAAATACCTCAGCTCACACTTCATTGTGTCATGGACTTGAAGTTTTGGAGCTACTGGGAAGAACATGGACATTGGCCCTAGCCAATCATAGTCTCCCTTGGTTTCATGTGCCTTCCACTATAACCTGTTGACCATTTTAACAATGCATGACATTGAAATGCTGAAAGTCCTGCATCCACTTTCTAAGTAACATGGATACAGGTCTGTGCCACCATGCCTGGTTTAAGTTTATTCAACTTCATTTAGTGAGTAATTAGGATGGTAGCATGGATAAGATGAGAACTTACAGTTAAGTATATTTTTTAAAAACCACTTATCTAGATAAACCAGCATTTCTCCATCTGTAGAATAAGGACAAAAATCAGTCCTTGTCCCCTGATGAGTTATAACACACTCAATGATGAAGGAAAACAGTATTGCTCATAGTTAGAAGACAGTAGACTTTAATGAAGAAGGGAAGCATTTTATTGGTTCCTTTTTTATTATTGGAGATAATACCAAAGCTTGTGTCCTGGCTATCCTTAACCAACCACGCTCACCTAATTGTCAAAATTAAGCCAATTAACAAAACCAAATTATCCAGTTGTGTGGTGCCCATTTATAATGTAGGCACATAGGAGACAAGGTGAGCAGAATTCTCTGCAGTTCTAGGACATCCCAGTTTATAGAATGATTTCCAGACCATCGAAGGATTTCTAATAAGACAATTCTATTTATAAAAAGAAAGAAGAAAACAATAAAAATGAAAATCATCCTAATTGTTAGTGAAAATTGACAACATGATATATATTCAGTGTGCCTAATTTGGAACAGTTGAAAGTATTAGGTAATTAATCCATCCTTCCTTGGGGTTATAACAGGTTTAGCTATAGGGCAAAAGATATGCAAATCTAAGTAATTTAATGAAGCCATGTAATGAATTTTCCATCCTTAAAACCCTTCTCTATTATCATCTCTTGTCTCTCCTGAAAAGTGAGCAGATGAAGAGTAAAGTTTTCTTCATTAGTGATACTGTCATCCTATTTTCAGTTTTTTTTCCTACAAAGAGATTCTTGGGGAAATTAGAATTTCATGGGATTCACTGTTTCTCTGGTTGTTAGTCAAATGGAGAGATATAAATGTCTCTAAGAATATAACGATTCCTATCACACAGGAAGGTTGTGTGTATTGGCAGTGTGGTAAATAAGAAGCATTGTGGTCCAATTGGCGACTGTAAAGTGGGGACCTACAGTTTATTTTCACTGACATCTATATAGAGTTGTCAAAAAGAACGAGGAGAAGGTGTGTAGGAGGCTGAGTAGATACTGAGATCACATTAGGACCCAGTTTGTCCTCAGGTACACTCTGAGCATAGATAGATCTTATGTCATTTGATCCTTTGGTTTTACACCCAAAACTCCCTCTCTCACAATTGCTCCATACTCCATATCTCTTTGTAAATGTCAGCCTTACAGTGACTTTTTTTAAGGGTCAGGATCTCTTGACAACCTGAATGCCATCTGCCGTTATCAGCTTTCAGGGTTCCAAGTTGAAGCTTTTGCAGGCATCAGAGAAGCCAAATGTGATTTCATTTTGACAGGTGACTCCTCATGGCTGCATTTTCCTTTTTTCTCCTTACAGGAGGTATAAACACCATCAGGGGTTTGCCTGGCATGTGTCCCTGTGGGCTGGCATTCATGTCTATTTACTCCATTACAGATAACCTCTATGCTGTTGCTTTGGTCAATGGGTCAGTTTTATTGTTTCATAAGATTATTTCCTGATCATTTTTTTTAACTCTTGCCTCATTTTCTGGAGATTTGGGCTCAGAAGCTTTTTTAACCACCATGACTAATTTAGATTCTGATGCTATCAACCTACTCTTTTTTCCTTTTCTTTTTTTTTGATCATAAAGGCTGAGGTAAAGATGAAATCTGGATCATCCATTCACACCTTATTATTATTACAATATGACATTTTCCTGAATAGATTGCTTAGCAGCTATGAGGATTAGCTGCTTATCAACAAAACCTGACTTTGATTCCCAGAATGAAAAGACATCCTATCTGTAATTTCAGTCACAGGCGATCAGAAATTACGCCTTGTTTGGCTTCTGCTCATACCTGGCATGCACATGAAATTATACACCTAATTTAAAATTATACAAAATTTTACACCTAAAATTATACACCTAAATTAAATGTAATTCTATCATATAACTTTATGTGAAGAAAACTTTTTTTTAAAATATTGAATCACACACACAAATGCGCGCGCGCACACACACACATACACACACACACACACACACACACACACACACACACACACACACATCTTTTCATCATTGATATATCTGAGGCCTACAAGACCAGAAGAATGTATCATATCTCCTGAACCAAGAAATGCAGGTACTTCTGAGCTGTCTGATACAGGTGTTAGGAACCAAACTTAAGTTCCCAAGAGGAGCAGTATTGCTCAGCAAATTCTCCACCTCCCAAAATGTCATCATAAACTGAAGATGATACTGTTCCATTAATTATTCTGTCTCAAATCACTTGAAGTTGATGAAAGTTCCGGCTGAATGGTTGTCAAATGATTCAAAGACTTTCTTTGCCTCTGGAAATAGACTATCTATACTGTTTCTTATTTTCCCTGTGAACACAATTCTCTTAATGTGAGTAAAGATAATAAAAGATTTGTTGAAACCAATCAGAGACCAGGAAGTTTATATTAAGGAAGAGCACCACAATTTGGAATATGCTTTTTTTACTGTAATTTCTTTGAGACACAATATCTCTACATATCCACATCTGTCCTGAACTCACGTGTGTAGACCAAGCTGACCTCAAACTAAGACCATGCCCTGCCACTGCCTCCCAAGTACTGGGATTGCAGGCATGCACCTCTAAGCCCAGCTCAGAAATGGTTATATAATGACCTATCTTTGAATGGGCAAATTAAATGATGAAATAAGAATTTAAAAGGATTCATGAAATTTTTAATGACCAGTAAAATCTCTTGACATTCTATAATAATAATAATTTAAACTGGCAAATCATTTCATAAATTCTCAAAAATTGAGTTACTTTTTTGCTTTTTAAATTTCAAACATTTGAAAAATGAGTATTTATGTATATACAACTTACAGGTATCTAATAACTACTTCTACTATGTATATTCTAGAAATAAGACCCATTTTGCAGCAAGCAAACTCACTGGCACTTATTTGGGTTTTTAAATCACTCATATATGAGCTGGTAAGGGTGTGTGCATATGCAACAGCCTAAGCATAGAAATAAGAGAAAAAAATCATAGGAGTAATATGGGTTTCGTAGAAATTGGACCCAGGTCATAAGACTTAGCAGCAACCTCCTTTGCACACTGTGGTAATTCTCTTGCATTCATTTCTGGTCATGATAAAGTTTTACGAACAAGTGTTTAGTGTTCAAAATGAACTAAACATTCCACAGAACAAAAAAAAGGATAAAGAAAACAAAATAGGTAGCAGTATATCATTTTCATTTGCAAATAGGATTTATTATTCAATTCATCCAATTTACTCTATGCTATGATGAAAATGTTTACAATCTGAAAAGAAGACAATACTTTAGTGATTTAACCTTTTTTACTATTCTTCCTTGAGAGTTAGTGAGACAACTTAGTGGGAAATATCTGTAGTTTACAAAACTGGTAACCTTATCTTGATCATCATATGAATATGGAACAAATTAGATGCCACAAAATTGTCTGTCTGTCTCCACTTATCTGTTATGTTGTAAAAATCCAAAATCACAGTATTTACCCACAATAGTAATTTTTTAAAAGTCTCATTGCCATTATATTATCTAGCATCTCTAGATAAATTTCTTAGATTTCAGTACTTCACCGCGAAGGGCCAAATGAAGAACTGATGGAGGCCATGAAGATGTATTGAACTTTAAATAGTACATACATATGTATAATGCATCAAGTTATATTGTGAAATATACACTTGATTGTTGATTACCTTACCTCTTTACATCTCTTCCAGAAAGATGAAATTGCTGCTTTGAATATACACATGATGTATTTAATATTTCTTATATTCCCCTATTAAGCAATTTAACATCAACATTTTTTAAAATATGTTAATAAAACAGCAAAAGTTGGGGATTCATCTTCTACCCATGAACTTCTACTCAGGAGGCTGACACATGAGGATCATGAACTCAAATATATCCCAGAGTAATTACTGACATCCAACCTAGGTTAGATAACAAACAACATCTTAAGGGTATTTGTGAAAATATGAAAAAGAAAACCAAGAACAACAACCCACTACCCTTTCACAGACACTATTAAGAAAAGTATCATCAGTATTTCCTGATGTTTAAATGAACAATGTTCACAGAAGGAATATAAGGACCATAAATTGAATTTGACTAAATAGATTTGCCACACATATAGCATACTTTAATAATTACTTCAAATGCTGAAAAATAGAAACCACAGTGCAGTAATCTCAATCATCAGCCATGAGGGAACATGGTACTTAATTTGCTCCCTTTGAGACTATGATGAAAAACAGATGAAATAAGCTTTTTCCTTGAACCTGAACACAGCTTTTGTAGTTGGATGTTTACCCTTGTCCTGCCTGTTCCCACAGCTGCACAATTCCAAATAAACCCACAGATGCTTATTTTACTTACAAACTGTGTGGGCTGTGGTCCTGGCTTCTTTTTAGCTAGCTCTTATAATTTAACTCAACCCATTCTTATTAAGCCACATGTTGCCACAGGGTCAAGGCATTACCTCTCTTCCAGCATCTCATTGCTCCTTGGGTGGTACACTGGCAACCCCTGTAACTCTGCCTTTCTCTTTCCTGTATTGCTGCTTGGATTTCACACCTGCCTCTTAAGTCATAGGCAAAAGCAGCTTGATTTATTAGCCAATGGGAGCAAAGCATTCAGAGTGTACAGAAAGACATCCCACAGAACTTCCCTTTTTCTTTCTAATCAAAAAGCAAGGTTTTAACTTTAACAAAACAAAATTACATATAATAAAACAGTTCTGAAGCAGGATTACAGTTACAATATCTAGTCTGTTTGTATTTGGCAAAATTAAAGATAAGGCTCTTTTATCTATCCTATATTTGTGAGTATAAGGTTTAATGTCTAATTTACTTTTATCATATCCAAGGAAACCTATAATTGTAATTATCTAGTCTTCAACTCCATCAAAGACCACAGAGGATATAATATTACTTAACTAACCAGGAAGTTCATTTGAAGCAATTTCCAAAATTCTAGAAATGACAGAGATATCTGGCTGCCTGGAAAGTCATCCATAGTTCCTTTGAAACATTGAGGCATCTATCTTCAGTAGACAGTCCTAAAGTCTCTGGAAGAGATTTAGTGAAGCAGGAAATCTGAAGGATTGTCTCACCTATTGGCTAAGTTCATCAGTCACTTTTCTTTGTGGTCTGCAGAATGTGTGACAGTCTCCTCTGTGAAGCAGGAACCATTTGGATTATATCACCCTGTTTTGGCAAAGTTTAGTGGTTATTTTCTCATGGGCCCTGCATATCCATGTTATCCAACATTTTGTCAAGAAATCCAGGCAAAAGCAATTGTTTGTACCCCAAAACACTAACTTTTCTATACATAAAGCAAACTTCATATGGAATTACTTAGATGCCCATCATCTTTTCTGAAGTAGATTGGTGCTGCCAGGAGCAGACATGCCTCAATGTTCAGAAAAGTCTAAGTTATTATGACAATTTAAATGCTATATTCTGTAGGTCTTTGAAAGTTTAGATTACCTACTTAATTGAAATGTACCTTTATATAACTAAAAAACTTAACCAATATGACTATAATTTTGATTATCATAGATGAGTATCTGTATATCTATTATATATTACAATTTTAAGTGAGCTGCATAAACATAATACCTTTAACAAGAGTAGAAATTATATACATATATGTATATATACATACATATAATATAACAAAATTAACTTTAAATTTGTATCGACAAACTAAAACCTATAGCAATATAAATTATTTTAAACAAGTTATTGCTTTTTAAAAGTAGATTCAATAATCTACCCTTTTAGTCTATCATATATATGATATATGTGAGATTATATCTATATATATGTATATATATAGATATAATATTTTTCCTTTTAGAAAGAGATTGCATTGATATTCAACCCCCTTAGAGTAAAAATAAACATTTACAAACAATATTTTGGGAATTTGGACACAGTTTTCATATGCCTTCCTCTTGATTGGGGGCACTGATAGTCTTGTGGGGACAAACACACAAAAAAATTGGGATTATGGTCAAGTGCTGATTGGACTAGTCTGTGATGCTGTATTGTCTGAGCCCACTGAATCAAAGATGTTCTGGTTGTTGAATCATCTGGAGACTCCTCATGTGGTCTTCCTTGATGGAAACAGAAACCTCTTTTCCAAAGAAACATATGCTTAGACATGCGTTTTAAAGTCAAGAAAACTTTAAAATATATATTTTTTAATTTATTAATCAAATATGTCTCTGCAGTTAAAAATCCGAAAGACAATATAACAATGTGTGGTACTCAGATTCTTTGTTCAATTTTCATCTTCATGTGGCTCATTTTCTTTACATTACTTTAATCCCCTTTGTAAAGAGTATTTTATTATTTTAAAGCTATATATTTCTTTATATAACTGCCTATGCTTAGTTTTCTCTCCATTCAAAGCCTACACACATTATAAATGATTTAGAGGTTTATTCCATCTGAATCTGTCTTATTGTGTACCTATAACCTTCTATGACCAGGAGGCAGAAATATTCCATCCTGTGCTCAAACTCAAATGCTGAAGAGTCTCTGTACCACAGTCTGATTGAGAGAGACAAACTAGGTAGCTGCTTTTGGTTCTATTTTAGAACTCTTTTCAAAGTTTTTCAAGTATTGTTTGAATTTCTCACACCACAATGGAATGCCAGATGTAGTTGGAAGCTTTCCTTTGTCCATCACAGCCCTGCAGCTACTCAGTCCCAAGTCAACACACAGAGGCTTATATTACTTACAAATTCTATGGCCTATGGCCAAGGCTTTTTGTTAGCTAGCTAGTATAACTTAACTCAATGCATTTCTATTAATCTATATGTTTCTACATGGCTGGTCAGCTGCCATATTGCTGCTCCTTGGATCATGGACTAGCATCTCTCCTGACTATGCCTTCCTCTTTCCTGTATCTCTGCTTGGATTTCTCACTTGCCTATAAGCTGCCTTGACATAGTCCAAAGCAGCTTTATTTATTAGCCAATGAGAGCAACAGATATTTACAGCATACCAAAAGTCATCCCACAGCAAATTGTGATGTCTAAGTTCTATACAAAATTATTTACATGAATAGGGTTTCCTCTTGTTTGAGTTCTTTTCCATTTCTTGATATCAAATTAATATTAAAAAGCTTTAAAATATTTAAAGGTCTAGAGACATGGCTGAGCAATTAAAACAAGTTCATTCCCAGGACCAAAGTCAGGTTTTGAAAACTTACCATAACTCATGCTACAAGAAGCTCCAGTAATCTAATCTTCTTGGAAACTAGAATCAACATGCAGATACCCACAAAAAGACACACTGAAATCACATAATTAAAATTAAAAAAAAATCATTATGTATGCTTTTCTCTTGTAAGCATTCATTCTTGTAATACAATTTTTGAGACATTTAAAGGCTCACAGAGATTTTCATCATCATGAAGTGCTTCATATAACAGAAAGCCAGCATGTAAGCTTAAAGTTAGAGAAGTCAAGCCTTCTCAGTTGGTGGTATCTTTTCAGAAGTTTTAGAAAATGCTGTGCTGCTGAGGAGATATGTCACTAGGGGTGGGCCTGATAGTTTCCAACCACATAACATTTCCAGTTCCAACACTCTGCTTCATGGTTCAGATTGAGGATATGTTTGTATCTTCTTGCTTTACCTGTCATGTCTAACAATTATTGCCATGTCATTGTCATGATGATCCTGTATCTCTCTGGGAACAAGCAGTAAATTAAGTTTTTTTTTGAGTTGACTTACACATTACATTTTACTACAGCAACAGAAAATGTACTAATACATATCCATAAAGTTTTACTCATGAATTCCTTAACTCCTGTGACGGAAGAGAATTATGAAATCTAAAAGAGTTCCAATTTAATATAAATTCGTAGGCCTTTTGTCTACATGAATCTTCAGAAAGAAACAAAATAAAGAGACATCATAATGCTTGAACAGATTGTTGACAATGACAGATTTTTTTCTCCAGATAAATAGTTTTGTGTAACTAAATATACATATTTTGACAAAAGATCTTACCAAATTCTTTATAGTAAGGTTTCTGTATTTAATTTTTTCAGAACATCAAAGATTAATGTTATATGTACAGGCTGTAACAGCCAAATTACATACTAAAGTTTTACTCTTATAAAAAGACTATCATAACTTGTTAACTTTGCCACACTGACTACATTTATAGGGTTTCTCTTCAGTATATTTTTTCTTATTATTTTGAAGACTACTGCTACTTTCAAAGACTTTATCACATTAATTACATTCATGTGGTTTCTCTCTGGTATGTCTTC
>CABHPQ010049165.1:0-10129 GCA_902168405.1 Peromyscus aztecus
CAGGCTCCTGTACAGCTGAGATAATAAACATGTCCCACCACACTTGGCCTGAAACTGTATTACTTTTTATTTCTTTTAAAATCAAGAACATTTTAAAATAACAAATATGTAATAATAAAGCATGCCTGGGTTGGATTTGTCTTTCCTTATTGAAACAGTTGTCAAATATACTTTTTAATGGCAGAAGAGTTCTATTGAGGTCAAATCACACCAATGGTCCTGTGTGCCCTTTTTCAGTATCTGTGAAACAAACAATAGTATTTTTTTCCAAGTGACATATTGGAGGATATAAAGTTCTTAGTGCTTGATGCACACTAAACTCTGTGTTTATTAAATATATAAAGTAGCAAAAAAGACGAACTATGGATGCCTTGAGAAACCTAAAGAAAATAAAAAATATATATCCAAGGAAACAAACCTTTCCAACCATAGATCTTAGTCCCTCAGTTTCCTTCCTTAGAAATATAACTCTTTAGGTTAGTCAAGCCATTTAAGTTTTTATGCATCAAGATATGACAATATTTTCTTTATCAGTCCTGGATTTTATGGCCTGTTTGGAAAGGACTTTCTCATTGCTTTTTTTGTAACCATATTCTTAATGATTTGAACATACTTAATTATTGGATACATTTGAAATTATTTTGAGACAAAGAGTTAGTTCCCTGCAGAAGATTTTAGTTTTAATCTAGTCAAATATTTCAGAATTTCTTGTGATTTTGTATCGCATTTAAATGGACCTTCCTTATCCCAAGGTCATAAACATATCTGTCTTTTCTAATTATATTTTAGTTCTTAAAAATTCTTTAATCCCATCTGGAATGTGGTAGATAACCTTCCGGAGTCTAGCAGTTGTCATTATAACATTTTCTGAATGCAGCCTCTCCTCTCACTAATGTGAAATATGGTTATTATTCCAATGGTAAAATCCTTTACATAGTTTACCGTGTTTCTGATCTGTATTTATATCTAGGCTATAACTATCTGTCCATTGTGAGCTATGTCAAACTCTTAAATATCATAACCACAGAAAATACAATATGTCTATTTTCAGTTTATTATTTAAACCAGAAATCAGAAGCCATTGTTGAATTTTTTTGTGATGTTGAGAATTGAACCCAGGGTCTTGCACTTGCTAGGCAAACACTCTGCATTATGTAGCTTTAGCTAGCCTGGAATTCACCGTATAAACCAGGCTGGCCCTGGAGTCAGAGATCCAACTGCCTCTGCCTCCCAAATGCTGAGATTAAAGATGTGCACCCCCCACACCCAGCAAACTTTTTAGAGACAGCATTTTGTAATGTGGTTCAGTCTAGCCTTGAACTCACCATGGACCCCAGACTGGCCTTGAATTTGTTGCCTCTACCTCTGAGTGCTGGGATTACTGGTATGAGAGGGTCAGTGTGCCTGGTTTAGTTGCTGAATTTTGTCAATTACCTTCTTAGCATCTGTGAAAATGGTAGTATAATTTTTCTACCTCACTCTGTTAATATAGTGGATTAGTGGATTTCCTAACATTAAAATAAATTTGCCTTTCAAACTGATTGGTTACTGATATGTTGTTATTTATATGGGCTTTCAGATTCTGTATGTTGATAGTTTGTTTAGGAGTTTTGCATTGATTTTAATAAATGAGATTGAATCTATAGCTGAAGCTAATAACTCAGATTTTTTTCTGTACTATGGAATAAGTGAAGAAGTGATAGTTATTCAATATTTTAATAATTAATTTATCTGAGTTGCATTCAGTCTGAGTCTAATGCATTTTATACTCTAGTAGTGTTTTTCATTATCATTCATGGTAATTATTTTGAGACAAGCTCTTGTAATTCTTTCTCAGCTTCCCCAATGTTAGTAATTGTCCTTTTATTTTCCATCCCTTCTTGAATTAATTTTAAATTATACTGCCTATTCCATGTAGGTTTTCACTGCTTTTTTTTCAATGCTCAGGCTTTTTTAAATTCTTATTTTTTAGATTTATTTATTTATCATGTATACAGTGTTCTGTCTGCATGTATGCCTGCACGCCAGAAGAGGGCACCAGATCTCACTATAGATGGTTGTGAGCGCCCATGTGGTTGCTGGAAATTGAACTCAGGCCCTCTAGAGGGAAGTGCAGGCAGTGCTCCTAACTTCTGAGCCATCTATCCAGCCCCAGCTTTTTTCTATTCTTAAAGACAATTTTAAAGAGATATTTGTCTTAATTATAGATATATGTATGACAGTTGGTGCACATGTGAATACAGATGCCCACAGAGTAGAGAAGAGGGCACTGGATCCCTAGAACTGGAGTTACAGGTGATTGTGAACTGCCCTCAAAGTGCTGGGGACAGAACCTTAGTCCTCTGCAAGAACAGTACATCTCTGAATTATCTCTAGCCCAGGAATTGAGTTTTAAAAGCAGCCATATTGACACATACTTCAGATACCATATTATTGACCCATTTAAAATATACAATTTGGCCAGAGAAATACGTTAGAGGGTTTTTGCTGCCAAAACTGACTACCTAAGTTCAATTGTTAATTTGCCTGTACGTGCGTGCGCGCGCGCACGCGCGCGCACACACACACACACACACACACACACACACACACACAAATGCAATAAAAACTTTTACAGATTTCATCTGCACAATTTTATTTTTTTAGAGGTAAACAACTGTAACAGTCATTATAGCATCATTGATGGGGGCTTTGCACTGTCTACAGCCCTTTCTATGTATTAAACTCAAACTTCCAACAATTCTCTTTTTTTAAAATATAAGAGCCAGTCAGGGAAGCAGGCAGACTAACTGCAGATCTTTGCCTTTCCCGTTGCTTCTCCAAATCCAATGCCCCAGTCTCATCCTAGCTCTGCAGCAGACCACATGCTCTTCCTTCCTCCACTGCCCCTTCTCAGGTGACTCACACAGGTTTCCCCCTCTAAAGCTTCTTTTCCCCAACTCATTACTTTATCCTAGCCCCCAACTCCAGAGGGCATTCCCTAGGAACCCCCAGGACACTCCAGCCAAGGAAAAGGCTAGGCTAGCTGCAGATCTTCACCTCTCTTTCAGTTCCTCCCAAATCAATGTCCCAGTCTCATCCACAGCTCTGCAACAGACCACCTGCTTCGGCCTCTCTTTCTCCACTGAATTATACAGATTTTCCCTGGAAAATGCCTTCCATTCACTCATTGTTTTAGCCTAGTCCCCAAACCCAGAAGACATCCCCTGAGAAGCCCCAGGCCACTCCAGCAAGGGAAGCAGAATGGCCAACTGCAGACCTTCATCTCTCCCTCTGTTCCTCCAGGTCCAATCCCCCAGGCTCATTCCCAGCTTTGTAGCAGACCTTCTGTTGCGGCCTCTCCTTACTCTTTCCCCATTCCCAGGGGATTAAGCAGATCCTGGTAGAACACCCTGATTTTCTCCCTCCTCGGACCCCATAAGTACCCCTCTAGCCTATCCCTATACTTACCTGTCAGCTCCCAATACCTAGAAACACATTTTACCTGGAACCCCCAGTGACCACACCTATCAGGATTTCAGAAGAATTTCCTATCAGGCAATACACAGCCACCACATTCTCCTAAGAACCATAGAGTGCAACAGAAACCAAACAAATACCCACCCAACAAAGACAAGACCGGATATTAGCATCTAGAATTACAACATTCCCAAACCCAGGTGCTTAGACACCAGCGTAAAAACCCATCAATCACTGCCAGGAAAGTATGTCTCAACTAGCAGCCCTACCACAGCAGGTCCTGAGGATTCCAGCATAGCTGAAGCACAAGACAGAGAATGTCACTTAGCCTTTATGGATATGATAGAGATCCTTAAAGAGGAAGTTACTAAATCCCTTCAGAAATCTATGAAAACACGAACCAACAGGGGGAGGAAATGAATAAAACAGTCCACGACCTGAAAGTGGAGACAGAGTCAATAAAGAAAACCCAAACTGAGAGAATCTGGAAATGAAAATCAATAGAATCAATAAAGAAAACCCAAACTGAGGGGAATCTGGAAATGAAAATCAATAGAATCAATAAAGAAAACCCAAACTGAGGGAATCTAGAGATGAAAAGCTTAGGAACTGGAACAGGAACAGAATACAAGAAATAGAAGAGAATTTCAGTCACTGAAGACATGATAGAGGAAATGAATACCTCGATCAAAGAAAAAGTTAAATCTAAAAAGCTCCTGGCACAAAACACCCAGGAAATCTGGGCTACTATGAAAAGACTATAACTAAGAAAAATAGGAATAGAGAAGGAAGAAACCCAGGTAAAGGTACAGAAAATATTTTCAGCAAAACCATAGAAGAAAATATTCCTAACCTAAAGGAGATGCTTATCAAGGTACAAGAAACACAGAGAATACCAAATAGACTGGACCAGAAAAAGTCCCTTTGGCACATCATAATCAAAACACTAAGTGTACAGAACAAAGAAAGAATGTTAAAAAGTTGCAAGGGAAAAAGATATCATAGAAAGGCAGACCTATTAGAATTACACCTGACTTCTCAATTGAGACTCAAAAAATCCAGAAGGGCCTGGACAGTGCTACAGACTCTAAGAGACCACAAATGCCAGTCCAGGCTACTATACCTAGTAAAACTTTCAGTCACTATACATGGAGAAAATAAGACATTCCATGGTAAAACCAAATTTAAGCAACATCTATCTATAAATTCAGCCCTATAGAAATGCTAGAAGGGAAACTCCAATCTAAAGAGGTTAGCCACAACCAAGAAAAAACAAGGAATAAGTAATCCCAGACCACCACCACCACCACCACCACCACCACCACCACCACCACCACCAGCAGCAGCAGCAGCAGCAGCAGCAGCAGCAGCAGCAGCAGCAGCAGCACTACCACAACAAAAGAACAGGAATCAACAAACACTGCTCATTGGTATCTCTCAATATCGATGGTCTCAATTCCCCAATAAAAAGACACAAGCTAACAAAATGGATTAAAAAGCAGGATCCATCCTTCTGCTGCATCCAAGAAACATACCTTAACATCAAGGATCCACATCACCTCTGGGTAAAAGGATGGAAAAAGATATTTCAAGCAATTGAATCTAGGCAAGCTGGTATAGCTGTTTTAATATCTGACAAAATAGACTTAAAACCAACACTAATCAGGGTATGGAAGGACACTACATACTCATCAAAGGACAAATCCACCAAGAGGACATTGCAGTTCTTAATCTCTATGCACCAAAAGGGGGGCACCCATATGTAAAAGAAACTCCATTACAGCTTAAATCACATATTGACCCTCACATACTGATAGTGGAAGACTTCAATACCCAACTCTCACCAATAGACAGGTTATCCAGAAAAAACTAAACAGAGAAATGCTAGAGCTAATTATAAACCAAATGAACCAAATAGATATTTACAGAACATTCCACCCAGACACAAAAAAATATATCTTCTTTTCAGAATCTCATGCCAAAATTGACCACAGCCTCAGTCACAAAACAAGTCTCAACAGACAGAAGAAAATTGAAATAACACCTTGCATCCTATCTGACTGCCACAGATTAAAGCTGGCTATCAACAACAGCAGAAACAATAGAAAGCTTGCGAAACAATAGAAAGCTTGCAAACCCATAGAATCTAAACAGCTCACTACTGAATAAAAAAATGGGTTAAGACAGAAATTAGAAAGAAATGAAAGACTTTCCAGAATTGAATGAAAATGAATGCACAACACGCCCAAACTTATGGGACATAGTGAAGACAGTCCTAATAGGCAAGTTCATAGCATTAAGTGCCTACATAAAAATCCAGAGAGATCTCATACTAGTAAACTTAGCAGCACATCTGAAAGCTCTGAAACAGAGGTTCTCAACCTGTGGGCTGAACGACTCTTTCACAGGGGTCAAATATCAGATATCCTGCATGATTCATTATGATTCACAACAGTAGCAAATTTATAGTTATGAAGTAGCAATGAAAATAATTTTATGGTTGGGGGTCACCTCAACATGAGGAACTGTATTAAAAGGTCACAGCATCAGGAAGGTTGAGAACCACTGGTCTAGAACAAAATGAAGCAATCACCCCAAAAGGAAAAGACAGCAAGAAATAATCAAACTTAGGGCTGAAATCAATAAAATAGAAACAAACAAAAACAAACTACAAAGAATTAATGAAACAAAGAGTTGGTTGGTTCTTTGAGAAAATCAATAAGATTGTCAAACACTTATATAAATTAACTAAAAGACAGAGAGAGAATATCCAATTTAATAAAATTATAAATGAAAGAGGAACATCACACACTGAGGAAATACAGAGAATTCTAAGGTTATACTTCAAAAACTGTACTCCACCAAAGTTAAATCCAGATCAGATAAGCAGTTTAAACAAATCTATAACCATAGTGAAATAGAAACAGTAATTAAAATCTCCCAGACAAACAAAATAAACCAACAAAAACCCCCACCCACCCAACCAAATAAAAAAAAACAAGGACCAGATGGTTTTAGCACAGAATTCTCCCAGACTTTCAAAGAAAGAGCTAATGCTAATACTCCTCAAATTATTCCACAAAATAGAAGCAGAAGGAACATTACCAAATTTATTATACAAGGCCACAGTTACCCTGATACCCAAACTACATAAAAATCCAACAAAGAAAGAGAATAACAGATCAATTTCCCTTATGAAATAGATGCAGAAATACTCAATAAAATACTTGCAAACCAAGTCCAAGGACACATTAAAAACATCATTCTCGCCGGGCGGTGGTGGCGCATGCCTTTAATCCCAGCACTCGGGAGGCAGAGGCAGGTGGATTTCTGTGAGTTCGAGGCCAGCCTGGTCTCCCAAGCGAGTTCCAGGAAAGGCACAAAGATACACAGAGAAACCCTGTCTCGAAAAACCAAAACCAAAACCAAAACCAAAACCAAAACCAAAAACAAACAAACAAACAAACAAACAAACAAACAAACAACAAAAAACCCATCATTCTCCATGGTCAAGTAGGTGTCAACCCAGAGATGCAGGGATAGTTCAACATACATAAAGAGATAAGTGTAATCTGCTATATAAACAAACCAAAAGACAAAAACCATATGATCATCTTATTAGATGCAAAAAAGGCCTTTGACAAAATCCAACACCCCGCCATGATAAAAGTCCTGGAGATTAGGAATACAAAGGATATACTTCAACATAATGAAGGCACTTTACAGCAAGCCCATAGCCAACATCAACTTAAATGGAGAGAAACTAAAGCACCTTCACTAACATCAGGAACAAGACAAGACTATCCACTCTCTCCATACCTATTTAATATTGTACTTGAAGTTCTAGCTAGATCAATAAGACAACCAAATGAGATGAAGGGGATACAAATTGGAAAGGAAGAAGTCAAAGTATCTTCATTTGAAGATAATATGATAGTATATATAAATGACCCCCACAATTCTACCAGGGAACTACCACAGCTGATAAATACCTTCAGTAATGTGTCAGGATACAAGATTAACTCAATAAATTCAGTAGCCCTCCTATATACAAACAATAAATGGGATGAGAAAGAAATCAGAGAATCAACACCCTTTGCAATAGCCTCAATAATATAAAATAGTTTGGGGTAACTCTAGCCAAGCAAATGAATGACCTGTATGACAAAATCTTCAAGTCTTTGAAGAAAGAAATTAAAGAAGCTATCAGAAGATGGAAAGATCCCCCATGTTCATGGGTCGTTAGGATTAATACAGTAAAAATGGACATCGTACCAAAAGCATTCCACAAATTCAATGCAATCCCTGTCAATATTCCAACACAATTCTTCACAGATCTTGAAAGGACAATTTTCAGCTTCATATGCAAACATAAATAACCCATGATATCAAAGGGTCCTAGGGTAAAACCCAATACTACCGTTTTTAGAGAAAGTAACAATAAAATGACTCCTAACGATATTCTGCTAGACTCATAGATCAGTGCCTTGCTCAGCCATCATCAGAGAACCTTCCTTCTGCAGCAGATGGGAATAAATACAGAGACCAGTAGCCAGATGTTACACAAAGAGTGAGAGAACTTGGAGCACTCATCCCTAAACTTGATGTCTCCACCAATTCCCTCCCCTCAGAGCTCAGGGAACCCTGGAGAAGAGGAGGTGGAAAGACTATAAGAGCCAGAGGGATGGAGGACACCAGGAGAAATCAACTGAGCAAGACATATATAAATTCACAGAGACTGAGGCAGCCAAGCACAGGGTTTATACCAATCTGTGCCAGGTCCTCTGCATATATATTATAGCTTTCAATTTAGTATTTTTTATAGGATGCAGCAAATGTTTTAAGGTTCATTATTTTGTTAGAAAGCAATTTTACTTATTTATTTGTAATTTTTTTACTTACATAGGTATTTGAAAGCAATTCGTATCTATAGTGTTTTTCATATCTCTTACCAATTCACCATCTGTATTACTTTTCCAGGACTGACATAACAAAGGATTAATAAACAGCATAAATTTAGCTCTCACTGTTTTTGAGGCCCAGAAGTCTTAGTGAAGGTGTCAGCAAGTTTGACTTTTTCTGAAGCCTCTTTTTTTGGCTTCCAGATGGCTGTCTCTGGCTGTGTCCTCACTGGATGGTTCCTCTCTCTGCATCTCTGTCCTAATCTCTTCCTCTTTCTGTAAGAAGGACCGTCAAATTGGATTAGGGATGTAGATGACTCCATTTTCACTTAAAGGCCCCAACTTACCATGGAGTCATATTACCAACTAGTATGGGTAAGGACTTCATCATACGAATTTTTGGTGTTGGAATTCAGCATATAACATTACTTCAAAGGGGGAAAAAATCAAACCTGTGTGACTCTGTTTATACATATATCTCTGATCAGTGTGTCCTAAGTCAGCCAAAATACTCAAATTGGTGTGTGTGTGTGTGTGTGTGTGTGTGTGTGTGTGTGTGTGTAAAATTTTGGTACTGGGATTGGAGAGAGATCTCAGTGGTTAAAAGCTCTATCTGCTCTTGCAGAGGACCCAGGTGTGGTTTCCAAAACCATATGATGGTTCACAATTCCAGGGGATCTGAAGACCTCTTCTGAACTCAGTGGGCACCATGCACGCATGTGGTACACATACATACATGCAAGCAAAAAAATTTTAGCATCATCAATCTTGTAAATCTAATCTTTAAATTACTTCTTAAGATTACAAAGTTATTATGTGTAAATTACACAAGATTTGGAAATATATTAACTTAAAAGTTAGTTTTCAGTCTTCATTATTAGTAATTAATAGAAAATTCCTCTAATTTTCATTACATACAGATGCCAATAATATAAATGGGATCCTATTCAACACAGCACTGTATAATAATTATTTCATTTAATATATCATACATATTTTCCATATTCGTACCTATGAATATGTATACTTGTTTATACATACTGCATTTCATTATGCACATATGCCATAATTTATTTAATATTTCCCTATTGATTAGTATTTTAATTGCTATCCTTAGCTCTTGAAAATTCTGAATTATACTGCAATAAATATTTTTGTACATACATATTTATACTATTGTGGGATTTTGTAGAAATGTTTCTTGGAAGTTGAGAAGCTATCTCAAATGTTACGAACATTTAAAATTTCAATAAATACTGCCAGATTTCACAGCATTTAAAAACATGGTAGTTGTTAGTCGTTCCTCCAGGGGGAGAATGGAATGCTAGGAAACACTACTTTTCTTAGAGATTAATCAAGAAGTTCTCTAGCAGTTCACAGTGAACCCAGTTCTGTCTGGTCTTGAATAGGGGTCCCTTTTGTGTAGTTTTTATATTCATTTTTGAGAATTACTGATCCAAAGTGATCTCTCAGATTTTGACCACTGTATTTTTGGTCAATAAAATTGACCACTATTATTTTATTATATTTTGATTTTTCATTTGTTTGTTTTTTCCTTTGTTCCTTTGGGATGGAGCCTTGCTCTGTAGCCTAGACTGGCTTGGAATTTGTAATCTTTGTTCCTTAGGCTTCTTTGTACTGGGATCATAGATGTGTGTTACCATGCCTGCCATTAGGCTTTTAAAAACGTAATTAGAAATGCACTGTTCATGTTGGAAACACACACACACACACACACACACACACACACACACACACACACACACACA
>CABHPQ010049165.1:10139-20703 GCA_902168405.1 Peromyscus aztecus
ACACACACACACACACACACACACACACACACACACACACACACACAGAGCATTGCAGTTTGATGCAAATATTCCCCTCCCCTTTTCTTGGCTGTCTCTACTAATGGCTAGCATATGATTCATTTCTGTTGCTGTTACAGGATTATTAATTATGCTTATGGCATTTCTCCTTCTCAATTAAAAATAGTGAGCCTAACCATGGATACATTTTGTAAAGCCTGTACATAATGATATTGCCACAGAATATTGTAATTATTCTATATCTCTGTTACATACAATATATTTATGTTCAAAATAAATTCATTTAACACAAATATTATATCTTGGAACTGTGATTTCTGTTTTGGAATTAGTCCTTCACATATAACATGTGTGGTATGGTATATTCATTCATGAGCTATGCTATGGTATTTATATTTGTGAATATAAAATGATTCTATTATGTGTGAATACATTTGTAGTTCAGTACAATAAATGAAGCGGGCATGAGACACAGGCAAGAGGACTGACTGTTCTGGGCTCTTGGTGCATCCTGTTTCTTTTTTTCCTGTTACCATGCCAGCAACCTAACAGTTTCGTTGTCACTGTAAACTCCATGGGTTAGCCTTCTACTTCAAGTCAACAAAGCCAGCATTATCTAATTACTGGGTAAGATGACCTAATCTTCAAGAACAGCTGGCATCAGCATCACATTAGTCAAAATTAGACCACAGAATCTCGTTCTTTCGCTTCTGCCCATTGCAATAATGTAGAAGCTTAGCAAGAATATAATAAAATAGATCCATATCTACACTTTGCATTGAGTTGTTAATAGCTACTTCCAGCATTTTGACATAATGGAGCATGGCACTAAATTTAGAGAGAACTTCCTTAAAATGGCATTTTCAAGTATTTTATTTTAACTAGGGCTACTCTGATTTTCCTAGTTTTACTAATGAACAATAAAGACTCCCTTATGTTCTTTTTAATTTTCCTCACTTTCAAGACTTTATTGTTTTTAGCACTTAATACAGTAATGCATAGCCATTGTAAGACAAAACAAAATAAATAACAATATATTTTGTTGTAATCCTATGCTCCAGGGGTAATCACCAATAAAAATTAAGATCATGATCTGGAGAGATGGCTCAGTGGTTAAGAATACTAGTTGCTCTTCCAGAGGATGCAGGTTCAATTCCTAGCACCGACATGGTGATTCCAATCATATGTAACTCCATCCAGTTATAGGAGATACAACACCCTCTTCTGTCCTCCACAGGCGCCAGGCACCCACATGGTGCACAGACACACATGCAGACAAAATACCCATACATATAAAATTAAACAGATTTTTTATTTAAAAGTTTTTTTTCCTTTTACATACCAACCACAGTTCTCCCCCCTCCCCTCTTCCTGTCCCCCCACCTAAAAGTTATAAGTATATATTTTCTAGTCATTTTTTGTATGTTTATCCCAATGCATGTTATTTTAATTACTCATATTAAATATATTGAAATACAGTTTTTGTGCCTTCCTCTCCTTTTTTTGACTCACTTTTTAAAAGATTTATTTTTATTATTTTTAATTATATGTATGTAGGCAGTGATATGTGCACATGAGTGCAGGTAACTTTGGAGGCCACAGGCTTCAGATCCTCTTGGAGTAGCAGCAACCCAACACAGGTTCTGGTAACTAAACGTTTTATTTCTTTGGTTTTTCTAGACAGGGTTTCTCTGTGTAGTGCTGGCTGTTCTGGAACTTTCTCTGTAGACCAGACTGGCCTCGAACTCACAGAGATCCCCCTGCCTCTGCATCCTGAGTGCTGGGATTAAAGGCATGCGCCACCACTGCCTGTCTCCCCAGCATCAATTCTTAACTACTAAGCAATCTCTCCAGCCCTCAACTCATTTTAAAGTAGGAATTGTTTCTAAAAAGACAAACATAATATAAGTATTTGGGTACCCATTGCTTGCCTTTACGAAATATTAACATCAGTGTTTGAAAATAGACATAAAAATGTCTGCAGTTTAGATTCCCATATAGCTTTCTTTAATGTCATTCTCCTTTCTCAAGGTAAGTATTATCACATTTTTTGTGCTTATTACCCATGTATCTGTCAACAATTAGTAGCGTGGGCTCTAAGTATCTACCAGGTCTTCAAATCTGTATAAAAATTTTGCCATTATATACATATAATTCTACAACTTGAGTTTTTCCATGTAGTTTGTGTTCTATTTACCGTTTACTTTCTTTTGCTTCTTCCCCGCTCTTCTGCCCCCCTAGCTTTGTGTTGTATTAATATGGCTTTCCGTAGTCTCTTCCTACTTTCTGTTAGTTTAGAATTGGCACATTTTATTTCTTTATGATTTCCATTAACATTTTAGGACAGTTAAAATATCTTTTTCATATGAAGGGCGCAAGTTGTCTTGTGGTTATGTGCTTCTGCTTATTGTCATAAGGGCTTTACTCGTCCCATTTACCATATCCGCACAGTCCCTCTCACTATCAACCTCCCACAGTAGAGTAATTTAATGATCCTTCCTGGACACTTCACCATCAGTCAGGCCATAGTTTAAACGAGGGCTCATTCCCACTGTTGTACATTCTGTGACTACTGACGAACATAAAATGGCATATAGTATCATCGCTGCTCTCAAAATCTTATGTGAATTGCTTATTCATCCCTCCATTCCTTCTGCTCTTGGCATCCACTGAGCTTTTTAATATTGCGGTAGATTTTTTGTTTTCTTGAATGTAGGAATCCTGCTATATGTTTTCAAATGGGCTTTTCCCCTTAGCTATATGCATTTATGCTTTCTCCATATCTTCTCATGGCTTGATAACCCTTTGTAGTGCTTGATGGTGTGTGGAAAAATAATGTTTGATAGGTCATTGTGTGGACCCATGACAGATTAATATTCACACACCTATTGGATATATTATTTGTTTCCAAATTTTAGATATTGTGAATAGAAATTCCTCTATACGCATAAACATCCATGTATACGGATTTTTTTATGTTTTGACACAGGATCTTCCTATGTACCCCAGACAGATTTCTACTTGTGATCCCACTACCTCAGCTTGCCAAGTGCTGAAACTACAGGTGTGCACCACCATATTCAGCTGCATTTGTACTTTATGCACATATAAACTTTCAGTTGATTTGGGTAGACTACCACGGAGTGTGATTACTGGATCATATTGTTAAGAGTATGTTTAATTTTGGAAGTAACTGCCAAACTATCTCTCATGTGTCAGTTTCATTCTATATTAACACCAGGGATGAATGGGAGTTCCCACTGCTCCACGTCCTTATCTATGTTGGATATTTCCAGGGATTTGGATTTTAGCCATTCTGAAAAATGTATACTAGGTATGATGCTTACAATCATCCATAACTCCAGTTCTAGGGAATCTGATGCCTTCTTCTGACCTTCTCTTGGCATCCAGCATGCATGTGGTACACATACATTCGTGTAGTCAAAACAGCCATACACAAAAAATAAATAAATCTTAAAATGGTTTTTTTAAAAGATGTGTACTTATGTCACATTGATGTTTTAATTTGCAATTCCCCAATGACACTGAATATCTTTTCATAAGCTTATTTGCTGTCTAGTGTCACATTTGGTAAAGTATTTCCTCATGTCTTTTGCTCATTAAAAACAAAGCAAAACTTTGTGTGTGCACATCATGTCTACATTGTGTGAATGCAGGTATGAATACATTCATGGAAGTAGAGATCAGCCTCAATGCCCTTGTCTTCTGCTTTGTTTGATGATTTTTTTTTGAGACAGGGTTTTTCTGTATAACAGTCCTAGCTGTCCTGGAACTCACTTTGTAGACCAGGCTGGCCTCAAACTCACAGAGATCTGCCTGCCTCTGTCTCCTGAGTGCTGGGATTAAAGGCACGCACCACCACACCTGGCAGTCAATTGTTCTTTGTTTGGAATAGGGTCTCTTGTTGTTAGCTGCTGCATATGCTAGGCTAGATGGCTAGAGAGCTTTCTGAGATTGCCCTGTCTCTGCCTCCCATCTTACTGTAGAAGCACCGGATGTACAGACATGCTCTGTTATGTCTGACTTCTTGAGGGTTCCTGGGACCTGAACTCAGTCTTCAGTCTTTCATGGCAAGTGCTTTAATCAATGAACCATCTATCTAACCCCCCTTTGATGATTTTTAACTGGGTTATATTCTTGCTGCTCATTCTTAATAGTTCATTGTAAATTTTGAATAGTGGTTCTTTGTCAGACATGCCTTTTGTAAATATTTTTTTTTCCCAGAAATCTATGGCTTATCTTTTGACAGGATTTTTGGCAGAGTGAAAAATTTTTATTTTAGTGAAACACAGAATATTAGTTATTTCTTTCAGGATTGTGGCTTTGGTCTTGTACCTAAAAAGTACATTGCCATGTCCAGCATCATCTAGAGTTTCTCTTATCTTCTAAGAGTTTTTATAATTAGGCCTATGATACATTTTAAATTAATTTTCATGAGGAATATATGGGCTGTGTTTTGATTCCTTTGTACACCTGGAGATGTCTACTTGTTATAGCATTATTTATTGAAAAGATTAGCCTTACAACTGGGGCATATAGATCAGTGGTAGAATGATTGTCCAGCATACATGAGGTCCTAGGTTTGATAACAAGAACAGAAAAATATGTGAAAACATTCTTTCACTTCGCATTACATTTTTCTTTTTGAGACAGGGTCTCACTGTGTAGCCCTGGCTGACTTAAAATTCATTATGTGGATTAGGTTTGCCTTGAACTCAGAGATCTACCTATCCTTGTCTTCAAAGTTTGGGGATCAAAGGCATGTACCACCATGCGTGCCTGGCTACCTTACATTACTTTTGCTCTTGACTTCATATGTGGATTTGTTTCTGGATCTATATTCTGGGATGTTTTTTCCTTTGTTGTTGTTTTCTTTTGGTAGTGGCAATGGTGTTTGGGGTTGAACCTAAGGCCTCACACATGCTAAGCAAGTGCTCTACCACTGAGCTACATCCTCAGCCCTTCTATTCTGTTTCATTGAAATAGTTGCCTATTCTTCTCCAAATACCACACAATCTTGATTACAACAGTTTTAACTTAATTGCTGGAGTCAAGTAGTAGAATTTGATCTTTTTGTTTTTTCCATTCTGTATTATGTTGGCTACTCTGGGTCTTTTGCCTTTCCATATAAACTTTGCAATCAGTTAAATATCTACAAAACATTTCACTAGAGCTATGATTGGTATTGCTTTGAATCTATAGATAAAGTTTGAAAGAACTATGTATTGATAATATTGAGTCCCTCTTTCCATGAAGATGGAGTGTCCATTTATTTAGTTCTTTAATTTCGGCAGTCATTTCCTTCATATATGTTATATGATTTTTGTTATGTTTGTGCCTAAGTATTTCAGTTTGCAAAGTGTCACTGTGTTTTAAAATTTAAATTCCACTTGTTAATTGCTTGTATATAGGGAAGTGACTTATTTTTTTAATTAGCTGTATATTCTGCACCTTCTTTATAATTGCTTATTAGTTCCACGATACTTTGGGTGTTCTTTTGGATATTCCATGTATACAACCATGTCATCTGTGAAGAAAGTTTCATTTCCTGCTTTCCCATTGTGTATGTCTTTCTTTTTCATGTTTTATTGAGTAGCTAGGGCTTCCAGAATGATGTTGAAAGGGAATGCTAAGGGAAGCATTCTTGCTTTGTTCTTCATCTTAACAGGATAAATTTATACTGATCTAGTTTCAAATATATTCTATTAAACTGGTAGGAAACAGGCATGCTCACTCAATTCAGTATTCAGAGATATGTCTTCCCTTGAATTTAGAAGAAAAAAGTCAAGACAATTAACAGTATGCATTAGTATAGACAGATAAATCATAGTCCATGCTTTGAATTTTGATTAGTTGTTTAATTTTACAACAATTTAAATGATTTTGTGATGACCCAAGATTTAGTATTGAGCAATAAAACATCCAATATTCATATCTATTTATTTAAATGGCATCTGATAATGAACCTATGTTGTTGGATCGAACACAATCTTACTCTGTTTTGAAGGGTAATAATTTGAAAAACATTTAATTTAATGTTTTTTAAGTTAATGATTAAAAAATATGCCAGCTTATTTTTAACATGTAAATTGAATTATTTTTATCTTTATCTACACAGGAATATAAAACTAAATCTCATAGTAATTCATTAGGCAAAATATCTCTGAGACTTTTTGATTCAATGTATAGTATATATGTTATAGACAAAAGTCTTCTAATAATCTTGTTATTTTAATAAAGTTTTTCTCAAGAGTATAGGGTATAGAGTTTTGGCAAATCATAGGTATTTTTCTGAATTATAATAATTATTTTTTATTTTTATTTTATTTTAATTTTATAATTTGATTTAATTTTACATATCCATGACAGATTCCCCTGTCCTCCCTCCTCCCCCCCTCCCCTCAACCTCCCCCCCATTCCCATCTCCTCCAGGGCCTGAATTTTAATTATTATTTAACATTTTAGTTTATCTTGTCAATTTCCTATATACTATTAATCTAAAAGACTATAACCTTAGGCTATGAGATTATGCATCAGTTTTTTTCTACCTCTACATTTTACATCTTGATTATAGTAGCTATAGATAATCAACAATAGGATTCAGATGAGGTCAGTTATATGTAAGGATAAACAAGTAAATAAATTATTTATGAGTAGATAAAGTTGGAGCTGATTGGCTAGAGGTCATTATGTGTGGGAGCCAGTTTTCGGGTTCCTCGTGGCTTTACCCAGCAGGTCCACATAGAGGATGATTAGGATCACGGGCTTGAGTGTAGGTGTCTGAGATAGTCTGCACTTGGCTGTGCTGGGGGGGAGGTCTTTTGCTCCACCCCTTGGCGTCTCTGTAAATACCCTGGGGCAGAGACAGTCAGGGCCTGTTGGAAAAGGTTCCAGGCCCTCTTGAGGCTATCCTTTATTTTCTATCTGTTTATCTCTGCAAGATTCTCCGCAATAAATCCTTCTATCTAATATTTCCTGCTGCCCACACTCAAGAAAACTCTGGGGAACTGTGGGGTTGGTGGGTAAACACCCCACAATTATTAATGTTTTTATATTTGATATTTTATTATTTTTATATCTAGATGTATACTTAATTAATGGCACATTTTAGGCCTGCACCTATGAATTCCATGTGAACTATAATAGAGCTTTTCTAAAATCTATAATAAAGTTCTAAAATGAGAACTTAATGGTAGGCAATTTGTAAAGTAAGGCATGCAGAGTTTAGGAGAGTCATCCTCTATTATTGGTAGTGCTCTCCTAAATAGCCCCCTATTTTAGTGCTTAAGCAAAGGAGACACTTAAGAGGTTTATGTTGAAGGAGCACATGACTGCTCTTTAAAAATTCAAGCCATCCAAAGAGTGATCCACAGCGATATCAGTTTCACTTACTGGTCATTGTGATATTCTCAATGTGTTTCAAATATGGCCATCTGTCTTCTGTTGCTGAATGCTTTCCCCATTTAGACTCTCTGGTCTATTTGATAAGGGATTAAGCTTGAAGAGATGAGGCAGGTGTGTTTGATTGGCCTGGGTGGACAGCTTCACTTCTGAGTTCCTGAAATAGGAACTTGCTTCCAATCTTTTTTCATAGTCAGTCTTTATCCAATTACTGTACTGCCTCACCCAACTCTGAAACATAGCTTATGCTCCCATTTTCTTGCCTTCCTGTTTAGAAATGTCACAGGCTTCCTATAAATTTTAATCTATGTTTCTGAATCTGGTATTCAAGGCCCTTCAGAATTTCGCCTAACCATTGATATCTTCCCTTTATTTTTGAGTCAGTAATCCTTGGGCAAGGGAAGCTAAGTCATATCAAAGACAGGACCAGAAGTAGAGTTTTAAGGAGAAAAAGCCAAAACCATGATCTGGGATTTAACTATCTATATTTAGTTCCAGAACATGATGTGGTGAAAGACTATTTAGTTTGTGTGTGGAAGACATAAGAAAAGCAGAATGAAGTTGATAGTATATTTTGGGTGGAGAAGTTAAGGACTTAGCCTTTGGACTAAATATGCTAGGCTTTATTGGTTATGCATTTTATGTAATATTTAATACCTACTGGTGGAAACATATATAGCTTGTGTGGTTGTTTGCATAAGAATGCCCCCCATAGGCTAATGTATTTGAATGCTTAGTCACCAGGGAGTGGCACTACTTGAGAAGGATTAGGAGGTATGAGTTTGTTGGAGGAAGTGTGTCACTGGGGGTGGGCTTTGATATTTAAAAAAACCCATGCTAGGCCCAGTCTGCCTGTCTCTGTCTGTCTGTCTGTGTTGCTCTTTCTCTCTCTGCTTGTGGATCAGTATGCAACTCTCAGCTACTTCTCCAGCACCATGCCTTTCTGCCACCATGTTACCCACCATATTGATAATGGACTAACCTCTGAAACTGTAAGGAAGCCCCCAATTAAATGCTTCATTTTATAAGAGTTGCCTTGGTCAGGGTGCCTCTTCACAGCAATATAATAGTGACTAAAACATCTTGTTAAAGGAGCCACAATAGACAGGTAACTACTCATTTTCATAATTATTTCCTTCGCTACACCTCATCTTGTTGTGTGTTGGGCAGTTGGAAGGCAGGTATGCTCCTCTACACATAGCCTGACCCTGGTCCAGATACTAGTGAACCTTAATGGGGTCAAGGGGAGTTCAAGATTATTGTATGAATAGTTCTGGCTCCCAGAACCCAAATCTTCCCCTGGCAGGGGAGTTTAAAGTATAGCTAAAGTGGAAGGAGTCAAAGGTGAAGTAATGTGGAGAGATAGACACAAATGCAAACTCCTAGAACACTGTATGCTACAGGGCAGTTACTTAACTGTTCTTTAAAATTTTTATTTATTTATATTTTATGTATGCATGCTTTGCATGTAAACCTGCATGCCAGAAGAGGCATCAGATCCTATTATAGGTGATTGTGAGCCACCATGTGGTTGCTGGGAATTGAACTCAGGACTTCTTGAAGAGCAGCCAGTGCTCTCAACCCCTGAGCCTTCTCTCCAGCCCCTTAACTGTTAATTGTAGAGTAGAATGTAAAACAGTGGTTCTCAATCTTCCTAATGCTGTGACCCTTTATTACAGTTCCTCATGTTGTGACCCCCCAATTATAAAATTGTTTTTGTTGCTACTTCATAATTGTATTTTTGCTACTGTTCTGAATTATAATGTAAAAAAATCTGACATGCAGGAATATCTGATATGCAACCCCTGTGAAAGGGTTGTTTGACCCCCCAAAGGGGTTGTGACCCACAGGTTGAAAATTGGTGATATAAAGTATCATGATGAAAATAGGCATTATCTGAAGATAAATTTTATGGGGAATGAAGTGGAGGCTATTAAGAAGATAGTGAATTTAGGTACCATTTCCTTTTAAGACTTTCCAATACTAGTTTTATTTAATATACAGGTAATTGTTTATGCTTCTATAATGGCAAATGGATCAAATGATGCTGAACATGAATCATTTATTAATAAAGATGATTTAAATATGAAGCAAAAATTATGTCTTAAAAATAAAAATAATAACCAAAGGGACCTGGAATCTATAGGCTAATTCCAAAAACGTAGAGAGCTTATAGCATCTGCAATGAAATTAGAAAATTCCACCCCTACTTCGGAGAAGGCTACCATAACAATATTCAACCAGCTGAAGATGGATTGGCAGAGGTGCCTAAACATAAATTTCAGGTCATGAGTGCTCCTCCCTCAGGACTAGCTTTCATATTTCATAGTACTAGAAAATGTCATGCAAGTTTCCAAAGGAGGAAGGCAACCAGCAGTCCTGCCTTACTGACACTTATGAACCACATCAATGACCAGCATTGCACGATAACCCTAAGGGTGCAGTAGTGGCACACATAACTTGGCGGTAACCAACAGCTCTCTAATTGGACTGAGACCTGATCAGCAAGAGGGATACTATGTCTGGTAGTGGAAACTTACCTAACTACTCAGGGCTAGTGAAATCATGGTTATCGGAGGAGAATCTACAACCACCAATTTACTAAACCAGCACAATCCCTAATAATAATCTATAAACATTTGTATTTATACCCACAGATAAGTGTAGTCTTCACTCATAATCAACAAAAGTTCTCTTTACAACAGATGGAGACCACTACAGAAAACCAAAACCAATCAAAACGCACAGTTGTGGAGTCCAGTCCCAATGGATACATCTACAACACACTCCTGCACCTAAGGCTCAAGGAGCATTGAGGAAGAGGGGGCAGGGAGATGCTAAGAGCCAGTGTACCAGGGAGTTGGCTGTGAGACTGTGTCTCCTAGTAACACCAGAAGCTACGCCCATAAAGTCTCACCAACATGACTCCCTAAATGTGAGCTTAGGATGACAACAGAAGGGATGGGGAAAAGCCCACGAGGTCTCAACCCCACACAAAGAGCAAAGCTGGGAGTGGGAGAGCTGCTCTTCCCCAGGAAAAAATACACCAATAAGTTGTCCAGTACCAAATGGTCATCCCTAACAACATACATACAAATAGCATTATATGGACTGTGGGGGG
>CABHPQ010049167.1:0-13052 GCA_902168405.1 Peromyscus aztecus
TTCTCTACTCTGAGTGGTGTTAGTTACATGGGTGCACACATGTTAGAATATTTTTTACATTTATTTACTTTGGGTGGGGAGAGAGAGTGTACCATAGTTCTTGTGTGGAAATTAGAGGACAATTGAAGAGGCTAGGTTCTCTCCTTCCACTATATTGGAGCCAGGTGTGGAACTCAGGCTGAGAGGTTCCTCGCCTTTACCTGCTGAGTCATCTCACTTATAATGCTGTACAGATTGAATGGGTGCAGTTTAATGTATGCAAACTACACATCAACACGTTTGTTTTAAAAATAATACTGACTAATGCTCTCTGTTATATTTTCTGGTTTATCATAACAATCTAATAACATAATTAAGAAAAATAACTTAGTTTCACTTCATTCCTTCCTTATGAACCCATACTCAGTCCTGGGGACTCCTACATCATTTTCTAAGAATGCATAAATTATTCTCTAAGTACATCCTTAAACATCTCTGAAAATCAATGTCAAGGTCATCCAGCTATAGTATGTGAAAGCTATCTCCTTCCCCCTCTTGAAAGTGGCTTTCTACTTTGTCATTTCAGCTTTCTGTCACTGTTTATCTTTGCCAATTTCCCACCCAAAAGAGGTAAACAATGATTCTGTCATCATCTCATTTGTGAGCTCTCTTGGTTCCCTGGGTTGTAATTCACCTAAATTAGGAGGCTGAAAACTTACTCGGAGCTATTTCACTCTCTTTCATCTTGAGTTTCCTTTGCAAAGGGACTTCTGAGTTGGGGATATTGTGGGAGAATTTAGACTGCAATTCAAGAAGCCATTCGATGCTTGGGAGCCATTATGTTAGCCTGTGTCAGGATGTCTGGCTCCGAGGCTGATGTGGACTATGTCTGAGTACCTTTCTACATGAGCACACCACAATTTCCTGCCTGAGAGTCCAATATTGATCTGCTCAGACCACTAAAGGATTTTTACTCTCCTTCACTACTTTGGTGACAGGAGACAAGGTTACTTATGCCTTTTGTCTTGTGCCGATTTCAGTTACTCACATGCATGTATAATACATGTCATACTTGGCATCCTATGTTAAAAGTTGCTGAAAAGATATATCCTCTCTATTTGGGCAAAAGCGTTTGTAGTTCAGAGAAGGGAGAGTTAGGTGACAGTCTGTGTTCTGAGCCTTGGAGCCTCAGAGCCTGCAGCCTCTAGTCTGCTTCACCCAGCCCTTGTCAGCCTGTTGCTAGGCAAGTGAGAGAGCCGAGTGGAGTACCTGATGTTAGTGCCAGGGAGCTATGAGTTAAGGAATAAAATGTAGGGGTCCTGGTATGTGAGGTGCTGCCTGCTTTCCCTGCTTAGAACACAGGGTATTAAAAAAACCACTAGGTTTGATAAAGGACACTGGGGATAGAAGAAATCCTTTGTGCTTTGGAGGCAGAGCTTGGAACTGTGACCTTCTTGTCAGTGGATCATATAACAAAAGGGAGTACTTATCAAAATCTCATCAAAACATAATGGCACTCTGAGAGGGCTCTGAGTACTTCTATTAGAAAACTTATTTAGCCTACTAGGATACACAAACCCCCTAACAATAATCCTGTAATACCCTCAAAGCCTAAAATGTACTAAAAAGAATGGGATATTTTAAAGTCTCCTGTCTCAGGTTTCCAAATGTTTTCTGAGGCAGATCTCACTATATAGCCCATGCTGGCTAGAAACCCATGATCCTCCCACCTCAGCCTCCTGGTTGCTGGGATTAAAGGCAAGTGCCATAACACTTGCCAGATATTTTCTATCTAAAGAGCACTGTGAGTGTTAGATTGACTCAGGGGGTCAGCAAAGATGTTTATAGAAATATAATCTCCAGGGCCAGAGAGATGGCTCAGTGATTAAAAATGCTTGCTGCTGTTCCAGATTTCAGCTGCCTAAAACTCCAGCTCCAATGGAATCTATGACCTCTCCTGGCCTCCTAGGGCACCCACACACAGATTTGCTTGTGTGCATGCACACACAACGCACGCACGCACGCACACGCACACACACACACACACACACGCACACGCACACGCACACGCGCACACACACACACACACACACACACACACACCACATGCAGATTTTTTTTTAAAGAAATACAATCTTAAGCTCAGTGGTAGTGGCATACACCTTTAATCCAAACACTAAGGAGTCAGATGCAAGTGGATTGCTCTGAGTTTGAGGCCAACCTGGTCCACAGAGCAGTTCCAGGACAGCCAGGGCTACACAGAGAAGCCCTGCCTCAAAAAAAAAATCCAATCTGTGATCCAACTTAATGCAAAATCCCTGGTGACTGACTTCTATGCATGACTCTTGCCTGCAGAGATAACTAACTCTCAGAAGTCCACTCATTCTTTTTTAGAAGCATCCCTTTTCACCCTGGATCGAGTCCCCTCTTAGGTAACTTGTATGCATCAGCCCCATTCCTGCCTTTTAAGTTAATACAGAATAAAAACATATCCTTTTGAGTCTGATAGTCTTTTAAATTTTTGAAGAGGGTGATTGGGTTTCTCATTAGTTTCTAATTTTCTTGGTTAAAGATTTCCCAGTTTCTTCGATCCTTGATCTCTGGTTCTGTTTTCAGATTCTGTGCTGAATAAATTCAAAGCGACCAGTAAGATCCTTCATGTTGATTCAACCCTTAAGCGCAGTGTTACTTACGGGTGAGATGGCTACATGGAAGGCATATGATCAGACACTTCCATTAGAGCCTCTGCCTGACCACAAACAGCTGCTCTGACCTCTCACCACATCAGGCATTCGATTCACAGTCCAGAGACACTGTTCATTAGGCATGGTAAACTTTCTGAAGCCTATCCAACCATATAAATCTATAATAATCATTGAATAGAAATACTGTCAAAGCATGTTCATTTTTTAACATTCAGAGGCCACTCTGGTCCCACAATGTGATACAGAATAAGAGGAATAGAAATGTCAAAATGTAAAGAATCCCAAACCTGGAGGCTAACATCTAAGTTATCTGAGTACATTTCAGGTACATTGGAGCACAGAATGTGTTGCTGAAGGCCAATGACAGCAAGGACATTTTAAGGACTCACGATAACTGTCGTTTTCCTAGCACTTTGCTCTGTCAGATCATTCGATGTCATCCTCCAAGACTGCAGGGAAGCTGATGGGAATGTTCGTTCTCTAAAGCTGGAAGTTGTATTATGTCATAAGACTTGTTAGAAAGAGGTTTGTTTTAATCAAGGTACATATTATTTTGGGTAGTCCCAAGCCCCTTTACAAGTCAGCACATTTGCCATGTTCTTCCTTTCTAATGCATGGCACTAAAACACAGAGACCAGTCTGTGGAGTGAATGTGCCTCACTACAAGAAACCACAACCTAAGGGGTGATTCTCTCTGCTGCATCCAAGTCTCCTCTTTTTTATGGGCTGATAATAGTTTTGTTCTCCACTTTGAAACCTCGAAAGGGGTGCTGCTGGGGGCTCTGTGCTGGGATTTGTAATGTTGGTTAGTGGAGGGAAGGTTGTGAAATGTGGTTTCATTTCATCCTTACATAGCCTTAGCCTCTGCCATAAGCATGAGAAACATCCGTGCACTGACAAGAAAGCAAAACAGAAATCTAGTCAAGGTCATGGTTGTTAATGGCTGAGATTCAAATGCATTTGTTCTAGAGCATGAAGCCACAGTTCTAGGTAAGAGCTACACATTTTATCACTACCTCTCCCAAATGTTGTAAAGAATGGATCCAAAGTCTCTCTTTAGGCCATACAATTTTATGGATATACAGACAGCTATGCATTTTCATTGTTTTACTTATATTGATAGTTGCCCATCCCTTCTTCCTGCTTGACTACTGACAGAAACCTGCCATTGTTGTGACCTGCAATGTATCCCACTAAAAGTATCACCTCAAGGTTATTCTAATTTTTCAAATTTAAATTTTTAGGTTAGCCTACAAAGTTTCATTGCAGATTGTCATACATATATGTGTGGTGGTTTGAATTTCTGGCCCCCATAGGTTCATATGGATTGGCACTATTAGGAGGTGTGGCCTTGTTGGAGGAAGTGTGTCACTGGAGGTGCACTTCGAGGTTTCAAATGATCAAGCCAGGCCCAGTGTCTCTTGGCTCTTCCTGCTGCCTGTTCATCCAGATGTAGAACTCTTGACTCTTTCTCCAGCACCACGCGCGCGCGCGTGTGTGTGTGTGTGTGTGTGTGTGTGTGTGTGTGTGTGTGTGTGCCACCATGCTTTCTGCCATGATGATAATGGACTAAATCTCTGAACTTGTAAGTCAGCCCCAATTAAATGCTTTCATTTTATAAGAGTTGCTGTGGTCATGGTACCTCTTCACAGAAATAGAACACTGATTAAGATAATATGTATACATATACTTTGTTCTAATCATCTTCTAAAAATTTAAAACCAGAACTACCAAATGATCTGGCAATGTCACTCACTCTGAGTATATATACAAAGGACATCAAATTTGTATTCTGAAGAGAAATCCTTACCCCATATTTATTACATAATTATATGCCATACCCATGAGATAGGGTCAACCCATGTATCCAGCAATGTATGAATGAAGAAAATATGGTCTATATACATAATAGAATATTATTCCAACATTTAAAACAAAGAAATGCTGTCACTCTCAACAAATTGATGAACCCAGATGACATTATGCTAAGTAAAATAAGCCATAAGTAGAATCTAACAACACTGTAGAAGCAAAGGGTAGAATGGGGTGATGGGAGTTGCAGTGGGAGGGATAAGACTAAATGATGGCCAAAGGGTATAAAGTTGAAGGTAGGGGAAATAAATTCAACAGCTTTATTGTACAACACAGTGACTATAGTTAATAAAATATTCTTTAAAAATACTGAGTAGATTTTTAATCTTACACACACACACACACACACACACACACACACACACACACACACCATACACACCATACACTCTCACACATACAAATAAGAATAAGAATGTGAGAAGAAAGGGAAGTATCTGGAAGAGGAAATGGACCAGAGAGAGAGGAGAAGAAGATCGAGGAGGGTGGTAGCGGGGATGAATAAGTAGAATATATAGGGGGCTGGAGAGATGGCTTAGTAGCTAAGTACTTGCTGCTCTTGCAGAGGACCCAAGTTCAGTTCCCAGCACCCATATGGTGGCTCCCAACTATCTGTCAGTCCATAACTAGGGGATCTGATGCCAAGCATTAAAAAAAAAAGGATTCTTGTGCTCCAAACAAGTATTTGTGAGATCACCTACAAAAGTGAGGCTTCCAAAGAGCGCCTGGTAGAAAGAAGCAACCTAGGAAGGGGAAATCTCACCTGTCTTCTCCCTTGCCCTTTCCCTCCCTTGACTGTGACCAGGAGAGCTACAGACAGAGCAACAGTCTTGCAACCTTTAGGAAGAAAGTCACAGTCCACAGATGATAAAGATGTAAGAAATCTGTGTTTGTGGTGGCACTGTGACCCCTAGACTTATTTTTCTTTATTGGGATTCATTGATGTTGTTTCTTCTGTTGGCTGGTTGGTTGGTTTGAAACATGCTCTTGCTATATAGCCCAGGCTGGCCTCAAACTCATGCATTTCTCCTGCCCAGCCTTCTCAGTATTAGAATTACCAGCATGTGCCACCAGGTCTGGCTAGAATTTTTTTCTTTTAAATATTTAAGTGATGTTACTAGGGCTCCCTATCAGACACAAGTATCAAACTCTATGGATGCTGACTTCCAGGTATGCTAGCAGATTAGAGGCTGCCTCTCTGTGAGCGAGTGAAGGAGAGTATCAGAATGAGAGAAAATAGACTATACCCAAAAGTGAGAAATCCACAAAGGAAGTAAAAAAGGTATCCAAAGAGTGCAGAAACAAAGATGCATGGCCTAAAGACTGAGCACAGCCTCAGCTGCACCATTTCCTAGTGCACAGGGAACTCAGAAGCCACTTCCCCATCCCTAGGACAAGCCCAAAGCCCCCACAAGTCCCAGATCAATTCTGGGTTTTCATGAGGCAGTGATTCCTCCAGGGGACAGACCAGCAGTACCGAGAAAAAAAAATCCATTTTGTCAGCTCTGTGACTAGAAGGGAGTGGCCAACTACCATCTTGAGAGATCATTGGTTGTTAAAAACTGAGCCACTCCAAGGGATCAGGAAACACGTACAGGTCAGAGAGCCTCTATTTAGCCTGTCAGAGCTCTTGATTAAAGGAAGGCCCCAAGTGGTGGCAGGAGCTTCAACTCAGACTGGTAAGTGAGTACATAAGACCACTTTTGGAGTGGAGACCCGAAACAGATCGCACCAACAGAGAATTGCCCCAGAGTTTGAAAGACTGAGCCTGAAGAGAGCAGAAGAATCAAGTTCTAGAACCAACTACCATAGAGCCTAAGACTTGATACCCACAGCCGCATCCTTCCAGTGGGTTGATCAATACTCAAGAGGTCTTGAAATCACTGTAGCAGGATTGCTTCCCTCACCTGCAACACACCTGGGAGTCATACCCCAGCTAATACAGCCACTTGAAGGGGTAACGTCTGCCTAGTCTGAACTGTGAGAAGCTGCCTAACCCACAGGCTGCAAAGTCAAATGTGGCCAGTAGAGGCCCCTGGTACTCAAAGAAGGAAAATTACCAAGGTGAAGATAGCTCTGACTGGCTTCAGACACTTGTCCAGTAGAGCATGAATCATAGAAAGGGCCAGAATCTACAGGTTCAATTGACACTCCCCCACCCCCATGCATATAATCCAGTCTCCAATTTTCAAGAACACTTTTCTCTCCTTTTCAGTTTTTTTCTTTTTCTTTCACCCCCAAGATTCTTTTTTCCTTTACCTTTACAAGATTTTAAAAACATTTTGCAAGCTGGGTGTGGTAACACATGCCTTTAACCTCAGCACTCAGGAGGCAGAGGAAGGCAGATCTCTGAGTTTGCTAGGACTGGATAATAAAACCCTGTCCAAAATAAAGTAATTTTTTGTCATTCTTTTTCATATATCCATCTAATTTAGTTTCCACGTTTTTGCACTATTGAGCAACATTTTTCTTCTTTATTTCTCTTTGCTTTTCTTGGCCTCTGTGTTTCCTCTACCACCACCCCTGCCCCGCACCTCCCCACCTCCCATCCAACACCACCAAGACTCAAGGAATGTCAAGGAAGAAGAGGAAAGAATGTAAGAGCTGGAGGATGGGGAGAAATGTGGTAAACTGCTGTCTTCTGGACAGGACGGGACTATTGCACTCAGGACCTCACAGTAGCTGCCATTACCAGCATATAAGACCAAGTCAGCCAAAATTCCTGCAGAGCTGGGAAAGGGGCTCTCCAGGCCACACCCCTAAGGAAGAGCTATTGGCACTTGCTAACTGATGGGGGAGGGAGAATCATTGTTTCTGAGGGTGTTCTCATTGGTAGCTTTCCCATGTTCCAATGAATGGTCCCACACATCCATATACATATGGGCAGCACTAACTGGACTTAGAGGGTAATTTTTTTAAAAGGAGGAAAAAGTGTGAAGTTGGAGCAGGGCATGTTGGGGTGCATGAGAGTTGGAGGGGGGAATGAGGGATGGATATGATTATATTGCATTGTATACATGTTGAAATTCTCAAGAACAAAGAAAAGTATATTTTAAAAGAGTGTCCTGCTTTTGAGGGAGGAGGATGAGAGGATAATGGAATGTGTTCTCAATTAAAATTCATTATACACATGTATGAAAGTGTCAGAGAGTTAAAGGATGAGAAAAAAAGAGTAGCCTCCTCAACAATAGACCTTAAAACTTTCATCAGAAAACTTAGATCTAATAAACAATTTTAGCAAAGTAACAGGACAAAAATCCACATACAAAAATTAGTCCTTCCTGTGTACCAATTATAAACATACATATTGAGAAAAATATCAGAGAAACAATTCCATTCTCAATAGCATAAATATATAGGAATAAGCATAACCAAGGATATGAAACCTCAAGACACTGAAGAAAGAAACTGAGAAGTACCCTAAGATGGAAAAACCTTCCATGCTCACAGATTGGTAGAATTGATATTGTGAAAATGATTATATTACTGAAAGTAATCTATAGATTCCATGCAATCCCCACCCAAATCCTAGTGATATTCATCACAGAACTAGAAAAATAATACGGAAATTCATGTGGAAGCACAAAAGACTGCAATTAGAAACAGCAACCTTTAGCAGAAAGAGCAACGCTAGAGATATCACAACATCTGATCTCAAAAGTAGCAAAAGAGCATGCTACTCACACACATAGAGACAGACAGATACACAGACAGAGACACAGAGAGAGACACAGAGAGAGAGAGACAGAGAGACCCCCCACACACATAAAGATACACAACACACACACCCCAGACATATAAACTAATAGGGTAGAGTAGAGGACACAGAAATAAACTCACACAGTTATATAACTAATTTTTGATGAAGATGTAAAAAACATAAATTGAAGAAAATACAGCCTCCTTAACCAACGGTGCTGGGAAAACTAGATTTTCACATATAAGGAGAAGAAAATTAGACCCCTATCTATCACCCTTCATAAAAATCCATTCAAAATGGATCAAAGACCTGAAAGCTTGCAACTGCTAGAGGAAAACACTTGAAGATATAGACATGTGCAGAAATTTTTAGAAAAGGACTCTAACAGTTCATGAAAAAGATGAAGCAGCAGTGAATGTGACTTCAGAAAGTCCGTGAGCTCCTGCATGGCAAAAGAAACAACAACCAGATAGAGACAGCCTACAGAATGGGGAAAATCTTTGCCAAATGTACATCAAATAGGGGGTTAGTATCTAGGATAAAAAAAAGAACCATAAAAAGTAAACACCCCAAATCAAATCATCTGATCAATAAATGCAATGCAGTGATGAACTGAATAGACACTTTTCAAAATAGGAGATACAAATATCCAATAAATTCTTGAAAAAAATGTGCTCAACATCTTTATCCATCAGAGAAATGGAGATTAAAACTGCTAGTGAGGGTGTGGGGAAAGAACACTTACTCACTGCGAATAAGATTACAAACTGGTGCAACCACTATAGAAACCAGTATGAAGGTTCCTCAGAACAGCTTTAAAAAGACCCAGCTAACACTCTTGGGGGTATAACACTCTTGGGTATATTCCCAAAGGATGCTAAGTCAACAGAACACATAGATACTTACACATCCATGTTTATTGCTGAACTATTCACTATAGCCAGGAAATGGGACCAACATATATTGATGTCTGTCAACAGATGAATGGATAAAGAAAATATGGTAAATGGGCTCAGAGGAATTTATGCAGCTATAAAGAAAAAATGAAATCATAACATTTATGGGGAAAGTGAGTGTAACTGGAGATCATTATATTAAATGAAACAACACAGATAATGTATTTTTCTTATATGTGGAATATAAAACTTAAATTATATATGTGTGTGTGTGTGTGTGTGTGTCTATACACATATATTTACATATGTGGGCAGGTCACAAAACTAGAAAGAGGTTGTGAGAGCAGAAGAAAAAGTAATGGAGTTGGGTAATAGGAATACACATGACGAGAAGGCAGAAGGGAGCAGCGGGAGAAGGAAGTGAACTACCTGGAAGGGGCAGCAGGGATAAGAGGGCAACAGGAAAGGGTAATGACTAAAAACAAAGTATAATGACATACGTGTATGAGGATGCTCTGATGAAACCCATTATTATTTTGCATGTTAACCTAAATATTTTAATTAAAAAAAATTCTATGGATGCTCAATTCCTACTTTTAAAAAAGATGTATCATTTGCATATAAACTATAGTCCTCTTTAGCAACTCAATACAACTTAGATTCACCTGAAAAGGGAGTCACAAAGAGGGATTGTCTAGATCAGGTTGGCCTGAGGCATATCAGTGGGAGATTGCCTTAACTGATGTGGGAAAACTCAGCCCATTGTAGGTGGCATCATTCCCTGTGTTGGAACCCCCGGACTTAGTAGAGAAAGTTAGCTAAGTACTGGGCATACAAGCATTCACTTCTCTCTCTGCTCTTAACTGTGGCTGTAACTAGCTGCTCAAGTATGTGCCTCCTTTAACTTCTCTACTACAAGGAACAGGCTGAAATTGTGAGCTAAAACAAACCCTTTCTCCTCTAAGTTACTTTTTGTCAGAGTATTGTATCACACTAGAAACAGAGCTAGGACACACAGCCACCTGCACATCTTAAATCATCTCCAGATTACTTCTACCACCTAATATAAAGTCTATATATCAGTCCACTCCAATAGATGCAGTGCAGTCCTTGGTTCATGGCAAATTCCTGTTTTCTTTTATGGGAATTTTTAAAAAATGTTTTCAAGCCAATGTTGGCTGGGTCAGATGAGAAGGATATAGATGGCTATATTCCCCTCTTCTCTGCTGTTTCAACACCTCGTACACATGTTAAAATGCACAGTGGCAGAAAATTCCCTAGCAGAGCAAGCTAACCCAGTGGGTCAGTGCTTCTCACCCCTCTCTTTAATCCTGTCACCATTGAAAGTCTCTCTCACCTTTAAGTTAAGTTTTGAAAAACCCATTCTTATGATTTCACATCCACTCTAATCTGCCCCCTATTTCTTTCCTAGCTTTAGCAATGGGATGGTGTTTCCTCAATTACAAAAGTAAATATAATTGTGCTAGAGTTCTGTAAGATAGTAGCCTAGGGGAAACTATGGAAGGGGCACAATGGAGCTCTCTGTTATTCTTCAAAACTGCATGTGAATGTGCAAATATCTCAAAATAGCTCAGAGATTTTAATAATTTAAGGTTATCACTTCCTTGCATGTAAGGGACTGAGGCAAGGCTGAACAGCATTTATAAGAGCTTGGGGAGAATTTCAGACCTTGAAGACAGCTGAGCAGAGGGAATCTTGTGCATTATGGGGAGGGGGGGAACTTACTAGCCTCACAGCAGCATTCATTCTGTATATCTGGCCTTAGTAACAGTTTCAAAGAAAGCACCTTCAGCTGTTTATGGATTCTTTATGGCATTTGGAGAGAAGATAATTGAGGAACATTCAGGCCAGGCTCTCCAGATCCTTACACCCAAGTTAAGCCAGTTCTGCACTACTGCCTTTAACAGAATCTCTTACCTGGCATGGAACAGCTAATAAGGTGCTGGCTTAAGAATCTGATAAAAGGCTTCAATGGTGGTAGCCTGGCTGCACCATACATTCATGGACAGACTTGCCCAAACCCACCTCACCGAGCCTCTGTTTCACCACCACTAAAAGAAGTGAGTATAATGTGAGAATCCCATGAGAACACAGCAGAGGGTGATGGACAGGTAATGTGTGCTGCTTGTGCTATAGCATGCAGATTCACTCGAGCTGCATCAAAACACACATGGTGAATCTCTCTCCCTGTTCTTCCCCCCAAGGAAGTTGTAAAGTTAACACAGCTCCTACCTCTTTAATGCAGGCCCCATAATGAGATCTATATTATTGATTACAAAGAGCTTTCAGTGGATATTTTAAGCCTTAGCTAAAGAGGATATTACTTTGATAATTTTTGTGCTGAAACACCACGGATCTTTTTTTTTAAGGAAGGAAAAAGGCCTGCTTCTCCACTGCCTCAAGACCTTTAACTGCTGCGAGAGCTAGCATCAGAGGCACCAGCTGGGTCTCAGGGCTCCGTTGGCAGAACTCACAAAATGTCAGTACCCATCGCGTCTTTTGGGAGCTCTTAAGAACTGACTGCGGAGATAGCTCAGTCTTTTCCAGAAATGACTGCCCCCTACTGCTTTATTGATCCCTGCCAGGTATTGCACTTTTGATCCTTTCGCTTGCTGTGGCTGATTCTCTGAGTTGCAGTGGAGATCTGTTATGTAGAATTGTCCAGCTGGCAGACTTCCTGATTCCACTCCCCAGCCCCCTCCCCCCAGTTTGCTTTGAGCTGACTCTGAAATGGATCACGGAAAAGAATGATTGTGTTGCATTGATAGCACTTCTTTAATTCCTGGTGACTCGAGATTAAATTAGCCATTTTGCTGGCCTTGTGTTCTGAGAACACTGCGTTTTTGAAAACCAACCTCTCATCATGCTGGGAACCATTCGAAAAATGTTGGGTGAATCTGTGCCAGACGCAAGTATTGATCTTCGTGGTCAGGGAAGGAGGTGACAAAAGAAACATAGAGGCATGTCAGAGAAATAAGAATCAAGAAGGTAAAGAACACCCTTTGGTCGCCCCGGGTGACAATGCTGTTGTGAGGTCATTAATGTGAAAGAGGTTCATCTTGAGCTCTGATGATTTTCTTTTTTTTTCATTTTTCTTTCTTAAGAAATTTTCTACTCACTCTACATACCACCCACAGATCCCACCTCCTCCCTCCTCCCACCCCCCAGCCCTCTTTCCCAAGCCATCCCACATCCCCACATCTCTCAAATCCAGGTCTCCCATGGGGAGCCAGCAGAGCCAGGCACACTGAGCCTAGGCAGGTCCAAGCCCCTTCCCACTGCACCAAGGCAGCTCACGGGGTCACACCACAGGCACTGGATTCCTAAAAGCCTGCGCATGCACCAGGGATAGATCCAGATCCCCCTACCTGGGTGCCCCCCAAACAGTTTGAGCCAAACAACAGTCTTCCGCATCCAGAGGGGCCTAGTCCAGTCCCATGGGGGCTCCACAGCCACTAGTTTACAGTTCATGGGCTTCTGCTAGTGTGGCCGGTCATCTCTGGACGTCCTCCCATCATGATCTCGACATCCCCCGCCTGCAGAATCCCTCCTCTCTCTCTCTCATCTATTGGATTCCCGGAGCTCAGCCTGGTGTCTGGCCATGGATCTCTGCATCTGCCTCCATCAGTCACTGGACAAAGGCTCTATGATGTCAGTTAGGGTATTTGCTAGACCGGTCACCAGAGTAGACCAGTCCAGGCACCCCCTGGACCACTGCCAGCAGTCCAAGGTGGGGTCATCCTTGTGGATTCCTGAGAGCCTCCCCAGCACCCTGCCTCTTCCTATTCCCATGATGTCCTCATCTGTCATGGTATCTCCCTCCCTGCCCCTGCTCTGTCCCTGTTCCAGCTCAACCGTCTCATTTCCCTATGTTCTCAT
>CABHPQ010049168.1:6482-24277 GCA_902168405.1 Peromyscus aztecus
AGAGAGAGAGAGAGAGAGAGAGAGAGAGAGAGAGAGAGAGAGAGAGAAGGTTATTATATGAGCAAGAGATATTGAGACCATGATTGGAAAAAGCACAGGGACAAATAGCCAAACTAATGGAAACACATGAACTGTGAGCCAGTAGCTGGGGAGCCCCCATGGGACTGGACCGGGCCCTCTGGATGGGTGAGATGGTTGACTGGCTTAACTGTTTAGGAGGTCCCCAGGCAGTGGGACCGGGACCTATCCTTGGTGCATGAGCTGGCTTTTTGGAACCTAGGGCCTATGCTGAGACACTTTGCTCAGCCTTGGTGTAGGGAGGAGGGGAATGAACGTGCCTCAACTGAGTCTGCTGGGCTGGGCTGACTCCCCAGGGGAGATGTTGCCTTGGTGGGGGTGGGAGTGGGGAGCAGATTGTGGATAAGGGCCAGGGGGGGTGGGAGGAGGGAGGACGGGGGAATCCGTGGCTGATAAGTAAAATTAAATTAATTGTAAAATAAAAAAATAAAAATAAAAGAGAAAGAACTGGGGAAGAGAATAGGATAAAACAGAACAGAGAACACTGGAGATGAAGGGTACATGGGGGAAACAGAAGTGGCAAGATGAGAGCAGGGAGAGAAGGACCAAACAAAATGAAACAGGCACGAAAATCCTGCATGCGTGTCTATTTTTAGGCTAATAAAATAGTTTGAAAAACAAAAAACAAAAAACAAAAAAAAGGGGGAGACATTACAGATAAGGGAGAAACCTGGTGCTAGGATAATTCCCAGAAATCCACAAGGACGACCCCAGATTAGACTACTAGCAATAGTGGAGAGGGCGACTGAACTGGTCTACCCTGGTAATCAGATTGGTGAATACCCTAACTGTCATCATAGAGCCTTCATCCAGTAACTGATGGAAGCAGATGCAGAGATCCACAACCAAGCACCAGGCTAAGCTCTGGAGTCTAATCAAAGAGAGGGAAGAGGGATTATATGAGCAATGGTGGGGGTGGGGGGTCAAGATCATGATGGGGAAATCTACAGAGACAACTGAACCAAACTCAAAGAAACTCAAGAACTTTAGACTGACAGCTGTGGAGCCTGCATGGGACTGGACTAGGCCCTGTGTATATGGGAGACAGATGTGTAGACAGATGTCTGAAGGGCCTCTGGCAGTGGGATCAGGATCTATCCCTGGTGCATGAGCTGGCTTTCTGGAGCCCATTACCTATGGTGGGATGCCTTGCTGAACCTTGATACAAGGGGAGGGGCTTAGTGATGCCTCAAATGAATATACCAGGCTTTGCTACTCCCCATGGGAGCCCTTACCCTTTTGGAGAAGGGGATGGGGGATTGGTTGGGGGAAGAAGGTTGGAGGGGGAGCATGAGCAGGGATGAGAGGGGGGATCTGTGGTTGGTATGTAAAATAAATTTAAAAATTTCTTTAAAAGTGTCTTGTGTAACCAATAATTCACATTTCCCCTTCAGAATTCACTATTAAGCAAATACTCTAATATCTGGCCATTCACAGCAGGCAAGCTTTTATTGTATCCAAGTAATATTTAAGTAACATAATTTATGCTGTCCATAAACACATGGGTGTAGGGCCATCCACTGAAGCATAGTTAATCTACCAGGAGCCATAGACTTAAAGAAAACTGACTGTCCCTCCCCAGCAGCATCAACTGTCAACAGCTCTTCAGGTATGGGTGGGGGCATAAAGTCTTTTTGTTGTTGCTTTTCCAAGACAGGGTTTCTCTGTGGCCCTGGCTGTCTTGGAACTCACTCTGTAGACCAGGCTGACCTCAAATTCAGAAATCCTCCTGCGTCTGACTTCCAAGTGCTGGGATTAAAGGCATGAACCACCACCACCTATAGCATGAATCTTAGAGAGTCTTATTAATAAAATCAAACCTGAGGCCAGTTATTGGGGTGAAATGCTGGATGGTCAGAGAGACAGTACAAGCCACAGCTAACCTCACCTGGCCAACTTCTCAGCTGGTCTTGTTTCCTCAGACTGGAAGTTTCTGTGTCCTCATCCCAATGGCTCTCAGCTGAACTGTTGCTCGAAAGCCTGAAGCTTAACCAGCTAAAAGCTTAACCAGCCAAATGCTTAACCAGCCAAAAGCTTCTAGTTTCTGGTCCTCATGCCTTATATACCTTTCTGCTTTCTACCACCACTCCCTGGGATTAAAGGCTCGCTTTCTGGGATTAAAGGCTTGTGTCACCGTGCCTGGCCATTTCCAATGTGGCCTTGAACTCACAGAGATCCAGAGGGATTTCTACCTCTGGAGTGCTAGGGTTAAAGGTGTGAGTGCCACCATTTTCTAGCCTTTGTACCTAGTGGCTGTCTGTTCTCTGACCCCAGATATATTTATTAGGGTGCACAATATTTTGGGGAATACAATACCACCACAACCACCTGGCTATAATGTCTAATTATAATACTTATTTCTTGTGTCTATAAATTAATGCCTTGTAAGCCACAGTTAACCTTAATTTCTTTCTCTTCCTTTCATTATGTAACCATAACCAGTTCCTTTATACTTTTACAAGGAGTCTCAGGGCCAGGGGCAGGTCAATTGTACACAGCACTTAGGAGGCAGAGGATATAGCTTCCTGGAACTGTTTGGGAATATTATTTTAAGGTGTGTTACTTTTATGTTGCATTTGTTTAACCCTGTGAAGCTTGTTACTTTGCCTGTCTAGAACGTCTGAAGGTCTAATGAAGAGCTGAATGGCCAATGGCAAGGCAGGGAAAGGATAGGTGGGGCTGGCAGGCAGAAAGAATTAAGAGAAGGAGATCTGGAAGAAGGAGTAGCTAGAGAAGGAGGAGGACTCCAGGGGCCAGCCACCCAGCTACACAACCAGACACAGAGTAATAAGGAAAGAAAATGTATACAGAAATAGAGATAAAAGTACAGAGGCAAAAGGTAGATGGGCTAATTTAGGTTAAGAAAAGCTGGCAAGAAACATGCCAAGCTAAGGTCTGGTGTTTATAATTAAGAATAAGTCTCCCTGTGTGATTTATTTGGGAGCTGTGTTGCAGGGCCCCCAAAAAAGGAAAGCGAAAAAGAGAAAAAAACAAACAACAACAACATGGGACAGTGTTTGTATAGGATTCATAAAGCCTTCCATTCAATCTCCCATTCTACAAAAAAGACAAAAATAACAGTAGCCCTTCTTGGCCCTGTGGTAATTTCTGAACCACTCTACAGCTTATCAGGAGTATTTCTGGCATAGGAGAATAGAGCTACTTCACGATTCACTTCAGTTAAGATCAAAATATTGTCAGACCAAAGCTATGTTATAAAAATAATGCAGGTTACATAAATAGAACTTTGGCACATGCTATCATTTTTTGGGGACTCTATGTCTTTTTACCATACATATTGATGCACTGTGGGAAAATTTGAATATGAATTTTGTAGAAATGGATGTTGATTAAATAATTTCCAAACCCAGTGTTTTAGTTACTTTTCTTTGCTGTGACAAAACACCATGAATAAGGCAACTTATAAAATAAAGCATTCAATTGGCCTTATGGTTTCAGAGGGTTAGGGTCCATGATGGTGGAACAAATGCACAGATGCAGGAACAGCTGGAAATTCACATCTTAATCTATAAAGTAGGAAGCAGAAAGAGAATTCTATGAATGGCATGAGTCTTTTGAAACCTCAAAGCTTGCTGCACTGCCTGACACACCTTCTCCAACAAGGCCACACCTCCTAATCCTTCTAAAACAGTTCCAGTAACTGGCGACCAATCATTCAAACATATGAGCCTCTCAGGGCCATTCTCATTCAAACAACTATCCCCAGGCTCCGGTCTTATTTGTGAGCAGTTTCCATTAGTACACCAGCTAGACAATAATAATGTTTTACTTAGGCATCAAACTGACTTCCTTTTTACTTCTGAATTAAACAACAAATAATCAAAAATGGCCCTTTGCAGAAAGCCATTCCAGAAAAGCTAAGATTTTCTTTACCATTTCCTTCTTATATATAAAACTCCTGCATTTCCTCACCCAGAGTTCTCCCATTCCTCCCACCCTGAAAATAAACATTTCCACAGAGCATGACATGTCTACTTTGGTCTTTTAGTTACTGCTTTTTAATGTGTTTGATCTCTTATATATGTGTTCAGAATGGTACTGTGTCTCTTAGACATGAAGTTCCCAGAGGGCAGAGGCTCTGCTCTTTCTTTTTAACTTATTTTTTAGCTTAGTTTAACTAATGAGTCATGATGCACCACAAGCAGCAAGGTGTTTAATCAATGTCTTAATACTTGGAGATTCATATATAAATAGTGTGACCATGTATGTGATCATTCAAACTAGGACATTTCTGAGAGTGAATGGGGGCATGATTAATAATTATTCTGGAACAAAAGGCATAAACCAGCTCTGTTCAGGGCAAACCATGGAGTTATTAGTTATACTTTTGATTCAAGGTGTTATTCTTTGGAAATATCCATATCTCTTATAATAACAAATTAGATTGTATTTTGAGTCAGACATAATTTTCAAACAGTACAGAAAGATTCTTTAAAAATGACTCCAAAAAAAAATAACAGTGAATGTTTTCATGCATGTAAAATGAATTATCTTGGTGCAGTACAGACTAGTGGGTTACCATTCTTACCCTTACAATTTGTCATTTGGGTATTATCTATCAGAGCAACACCTCATTCCAACTCTAATGGAACTGAGCTCACTTAGCAATGGCTATACTTGGAGGAAAAATAACAAAAGTTCTAGAAACAGGTAAATAGATGTCTTTTTTTTCCAGCTTCTTTCAAAGGTTGCCTCTTAGACCCATTAGTTCATCAAGCATCTTAACATTTCTAGGAATGAAATTATGTTTTTTGCATTTTCTATCCTCTCTTTCTAATTTCTTGACATACTCATTTTCTTCCACAAACTCCTCTAGAAGTTATATGCTTTAGACTATGTAGGAACACTTCTCAGATAAAGCCTTTTTGCTGAAAACTGAGTTACAAAAGTTTTGCTTGTCTGACATAATAAAATTGAAACTAATTAAAGATATATTTCACACTTTAATTCCTCTTATTTTATTTGCATCCTTTCATGATGTCTTCACAATACCAACATAATAATAATAACAACAATAACAAACTTCAGAAGACTTTCACAAAAATAATGAGTACAAATTAGAATGTCTTGAAAATCATTTAGTTTTGGCAGTGTTTGTATAGACAAACAGGATGTCTAAGGTCAGTTTTCTATTACATTATGGCATTTCCTTAAGGTTATTTTAGTAACTTGTTACAGATATATTAAGATATTGCCTATTCACACTTCTTCCAATCATGTGAGTATGAATATCTAAAATTATCTCTTTTTTCCTCTTGGGAATTTACAAAGGGATGAGGATGAGAGCGACATGCAGAGTACTTTAGAGTTTTCAAATTAGTTCTGGACAAAGTCCAAAGCTCCCATCAAGGTACTTGAAAGGTAATGCTACAATGTTAAACCCCATCTTTTGTTTCTTGATTTTAATCTAAAATATAGATTAGAAAACTTAGATGTGTTATAACACTTTTAAATTCAATTAAGCTCGGGAACACGAACTAACCTGAACACTAAGATATCTATATTTCTCCCTCACTGGCCATACAATACAAGTATGTTGCTTAAATTAGTCCAAGTAAACTAAAATCAATTTCCACTCACCAGAGTCTGTTTTGTTTTACCAGACCTGTATTGGTCTTTTCAGTGTTTATTAATGCCACCCCACTATCATTTTACTCCCTCCTGATACCTAGTCACACAGACACACAGTAGTGAGTTTCACCATCAAAACTTGTTTCCACAGAAATCAAGGATATGCATTTCAAATTTGGGCCACCAATCTCCTGCAGGATTTCCTTTGCTATTTCCTTTGCTATTACCCACTACCACCATCAACATACTCAGCAGTTTGTTTTTTTTTTATCCCAAAACCAAGAGAGCTTATATTTAAGGCTTACAACAGTCCAGTTGATTCTTGAGAGAGACTCAGCATTCCTTTCGGGAAAACACTCAAGGTATAAGAGAGAATAAAATGACATTTATCCTTTTATCTCCTTTGTGATCAATACCTTTATGGATGGTTTTAATTTAGAAAAAAATATTTAAATAGCTAGCAATTCTAGAACATATAAATAGAATCTGACTTAAAAAAGGGATGTCTGTGGCACCTTTTGAGTGCAAGGCAAGTCTAATATCAAGGTTATCATGCTTGTTTTTCAGACACTTACTGTTCAATTTGCATATGTATATTCTGATATTTCTATAGGTTTTTTTCTTTTTATTATTTATAGCATAATTCTTTATTGGTTCTTTGGGAATTTCACATCATGTACCCCAATCTTGCTCACCTCCTCATCCCTCCATGTCTTCCCCTCACCACTACAGGATCCCTCCCCCAAAAGGAATCCCCCCCAAATTAATTTAAATCAAAACAAAGAAACAAAAACACCCTGCTCCTCCATCTTTCCCGTCTCTCTAACACCTCTTCATTCATTCCAGTGGCATTGGGTGTTGTGGTGTGTCCTGCAGTATACCCTTTTGTCCAATCAGCCCCACCCACAAATGTTCATTGCAATGAGTCCTTGGTCTGGTTCAAGGCCTCTGGCACACCATCATCACTGGACCCTCACAGAAACTCCTCTCAGATATCTTGCTTTTGTCCTGAATTATGGATGGAGACTGTGGCTATCCTTTGGTAGGACCAGTCCCTACACATACTCCAGCAGGTCATAGATATGTTAGATGTTAAGGTAGGCCAACCCAAGGCCCAAGATGTGAGTCTGGGTGGTAGCTGAGCTGGTCACTCTGGGCTGCTGGGACTGTCCTCCTCAGGCAAGGTGTGGACCCAGCACTTCTAGGCCCATGCCATCGGGACTACCTGTCCCACTCCCATAGTGAGGGGTGGGGCCATCTCTTTAGAGTGTGGAGGCCAGCTCTCCTGCTACAGTGTCCAGTGAGGGTCAGGGCCAGCTATACCAGGGCCAGTGAAGAGCAGGGCAAGCTCAGCACTGCCCTTGAATTTCAACACACATGGTTCCTATGACTACTGTGGTAACAAGGGCCATGGACATCAACTCAGACCATGGATGCTGTAGGGCCATGGACCCATACATGGCCCTAGGCATCATCCTGAGGCCAGATGTGATCATGGCCCTGGGTGGCAGTACAGGCTACCCAGATCAGTTTGGCTCTGGTTGCAGCATGGCCCTCAGACACCAACAGAGTTTCCAGTACCTGACCAGATCCAAGGCGTCTGCATGGGTCTCAGTAATAACAGGAGCCATGGATATCAACTCAGACCTAGGCTGCTGTAGGGTCACAGACCAAGATATGGCCCTCGGCAGCAGCCCTGGCCTGGATGACACTATGGCCCTGGGTGACAGTGCAGGCTACTCAGATCAGCATGGCCCTGGCAGTGGCACACCAGCATGGCCACAGGTTGTGGCCTAGATCCTAGACATCCATGCCTTTGGTGGCAACTTGGGCCATGGACATCAACACAGACCACAGCTGTTAGGACCAAGTACCGAGACATGGTCCTCGGCAGCAGCCCTGGATTAGATGTCACCATGGCCCCAGGTGGCAGCACAGGCCACTGAGATCAGCAAGGCCCCCATGGCAGCATGCTCTTGGACACCAACATGGCCACAGGTGGCAGCCCAGACCCCTGGCATCAGCATGGCCTTTGATGGTATCAGGAGCCAAAGACATCAACATAGACCCCGACTACAGTAAGACCATGGGGTTTTTATTTCTAATCTTTGCTATTTCAACGAGACAAACACAAGAAGCATCCTGTCACATGTAACTTTTGCAGTTGATTAATTAATTTTGACCACATATCCTTTAACACTTCTGAAATGGAGGGGTATGGTCAGTTCTTGGAATTTTGGCCAATTCTTTGACCATTTCAACTAACAGAATATCAGGAAATGCTTTTGTGCCAGATTGTAAGCCAAGAAATTAAAAGACGGGCAGCTTTCATTTCTTATTCCTGATGTACTTGCTCTGATGAAAATAACTATCACAAAAGAAAATTTCTCACAAAACATACCATGCTGTGACAATGATCATTCTACCATTTGGAATTGGCCACATGGAAATAAAAATGTCCAGCTATTCTACAGCTACTTTTCCCATCCCAATTTTGACTTTAGATACAGGCATGATGATGATATCGTGACATCAATCCCTATATAATCCTCAGAAGATTATATTCCCAGTTATCTCAGAGTATCTTTATGCATTTGAAATTGACATCTGATTATCTGGACCTAGTCAATCTATAGAAGTATATAGATACGTGCTTTAGGATGGTTGGTTATTCAACAAACAAGAACTGCATAGATTCCAAAATGGCAACTAAACAATTTCTAGAATAACTGAAAATGGGTAGTTCTTCAAAAGAAAAAGGTCACCTCATCAAACTTGTCTTTCTGACCTTCCTCACATCAATGTATATCTATCCCATCCTTCAAATTCCTCTCCCAGTGCTCTAAAATACACCAAACCAGGGCCTTAGTTTTTAACATTCTTTTTGCATTTCTCTAGTATTTATGTTTTATATCTGCATGTTTCTGTGAGTAAATTTACATCTTGTAAACTATAACTTTCAATTATAATATGAAATCTTTTTTTCAAGAAAGCAAATATTCCACAGAGAGCTCATATACACCTGTAAACCAACTGTTACTTCCAAAATGGTGTAACATTTTTTCCTACAGTGTTAAATCCTGGACTTTTCAGAGAACTGGCATTTAAGAAGTAAAGATTTACTCTATTCTCTTTTTAAGGCCAGTTATTTCTCACTTTGTGTAGGCTTCAGTTTAACAAGATATTTAGGGGAAAGTCCTCAGAAGAGTTCTCACCCGCTTTTTCTGTCCACTCCATGAACTTTTCTGAGAGAGCATATCTGTTCTACCCTTCTTGTTCCAATATCTCCGCATAGGGAAAGGAATAAACAACTAGTGATTCCTCAGGTTATAGTCTGCTTCAAATTCTGAAATAGTAGAGATACCTTAACTATTTGGTTTTAGCTTCTTAGAGTTTATATTCCCCCAAATAGCTACTTTTCAGTAGATAAGCATTCTCCATACATTCTCCAGAATCTATTTAAATCCTGTAATAAATTACCAGCTTGGTGTCTGCATATACCTATATTATGGAGTTTGAACAGGCATAAAAAGATCAGATTGCTGAAAAGCAAAGTTCCATCCATGAAAATTATTTTTCTTTGTTCCATGCATAACTGCATTAATTCAATAACATTCCCAAAATGAGACTATGCTTATATAAGCAGATAAATAATTAGAAAGCATATAAATCATTACTTCCTAATGTGACTGCAACTAGATTCAATGCAATTTACAAATAAATATGAGAAATGACTACCTTTTTTACTGAATTAAATCCAGCAATTTTTCAATGAAGAGAAATGAAGATTCCCATGTTCATTCGCAAAAAACACCAAACCCCCAACATAATAAAGAAAGATATATCTTCATTTTCACCCATTTAAAATATTTTCTCATCAAGCTTAAAATAGCTATGAATTTAGCACTTGCTACTTTTAATCAATAAGATGGCATGCTAAAATGAGAAGATAACCTTTCGTTTTTACAAGAGATTTATTTTAAATAAAATGAACTTTGTAAGAGTAGAATGAGTTCAAGTTAATTTCTTTACGAGAATTTTAAGCAACTTCAGAGCTGATGAAACTATACTATACATTATAACCACTAAGTAAGATGAGGGTATTTATGAAACACTACAAATACAATAGAAGTTGATGTCATTTAATATAGTGAAGTGTAATTCACTAATAACTTATAAATTCAATCTTGGAGCCCAGAAGTTTATTAATGGACAATTTCATGGGGCTTTCAATTGGGGAAAATGAAACAATACAGTTCTATGAAAGATTTTTTTAATTGAAAGACACTGTACTAAAAGTATACTTCCTTCTACTAGTTCATACAATAAGTTACATAGACCCATTCAAACTACTGCAAATTTTGATTTTACAAAATAAAATTGAGTCATTAGCTTCTCCTATACAAAAATTGCCATGCAGTTCTGTGTCCCTTTTTAGCAAAGGTAAATTTAGATGATGAAAAGGAACACATAGACATTTTGGGGAAAGTGGTCTTCCTGGAAAATAATGCATGTAGTGAAGAGTGTTGTGGTTGTGTACAGGTTTTCTAGTATAAAACATACCTTAAGTTTTTATGAAAGTGATTGGGAAATGTTACTTGATTCTTAGTAGAGTTGAAGTGCTTCCTGGAGTTATAAATGTTGGCAAAGGCACTAATCTCTGGCTGAGCTGTTCTATGAAAGCCTCATTGCGCAGTTGGCCAGGAGAGATTCTGACCAGCTTACTGGGTTAACATTGTATGTTTCCCATTCAAAGGGTTTCCTCCCTGATTTGTTACAGGTGCTGTTTGAGGAGAAACTCAATTGGAATTGTCAGAGTAAATGACAGGCATACTTATAGCTAGCTGCAATTACTGTAAGATAAAGTAAGACTAGCAGATGAGAAGGAAAATATTGCAAAAGAGAGTTCATGAACTCAGCAGGGGAAAAATGAGGAGTACTATAGCCTGATTACCAGGCAATCAACCCACTCTACATACACACTCCTACATTTTTCACATTAACCTAATTGATTACAATGTTGGCCTTTCTCTTCTGCTACCTGGAAAGCACGCCTTTGGTGCTATTCAGTTCACACTTAGATTGTCTTGGAGAAGTTCCCTTTGAATTTTAAATGTTTGTAATTAAAAACTTCTACTTTCCTGAAACCTCACCAAAAAAACTCTCATGCTTGTTTCTATGACCCAGAAAATATAAATGAGAACTTACTAGGGAAAAAAACCCTTCATGGTTGCTAACGTTATAACTTCTTAGAGTAGTCTAAAGTCAACTGGATACATTTCGAAAGTACACAGTCCATGCTGACCTGAACAAGTGCCAGCATTTACATCAAAAGTGGGTAGTTTGAGGTATACAGAAGAAATTTATTTAGAGCAGGAGTTTAGTGGTGTAGTTCATATTGCAAAGCAAATATTAAGTTTATCCTGCAAAATACACCTACAATATTCCAACAAGTAATCAATATATTCTAATAAAAAATAGAAGTATGATGAGTGAAACAAATTGTTAGTTGACACAAATTTGTACCTGACTTTCTTGGAAATGTTGGCGAGAAAATGCACATGAGGAAGTGCCATCAGTTTCCATGGAAGAAGTCTTTATTCTGATTATCTTTGTTCTTCAGTAAGTTCTGCAGTGTCTCATCTTATAAATAAACACATTGGTGTTATTTTTCTAAGTTTATGTGCAAAACTACAATATAATAAGACTATGAATTTTCACTACTCAAGAGCTAAACACCCTTAAAGCAATGCCACACTTCAAAATCTCAACTAGCAATCGCTTATTATATAATTATTTAGTAATCAGCATTTAATATGTACAACATAATAAAGTAGTACATCTAAAACTAAAAACCTGTTATTCTATGTAATAAAGCATTTTGTATAATTTCGTGCACTTATATTTATATTATGTCATTTAAAAGCTTGTATTAAATATAGAACTGGCTCATTTGGAAACCAACACACAGGTGGCTTTTCGGCAACTTTAATGACTTTGTCATCACCATACTACAGCTTTATTCTTACCAATAGCTGATATTCAGTACTATGTATATATCTGGTTGTGAGCCTAGTCTTTTATGGTGATATTTTATTTGTGCTAAAATGTGATTTTATTTGTATGTTAGTAAACAAAGTTGCCTGGAGATCAGAGGTCAAAGCGAGCCATAAATAGAAGTCAGGCAGTGGTAGCCCATGCCCTTAATCCGATCACATGACAGGCAGAGTCTCTGTGTGGTCAAGGACACAGCCAAATGTGGTAACAGAAGCCTTTAATCCCAGTACCAACCATAGAGACCTGGAGGTCTGTACAGACAGGCAGTGACGAGGAAGTCATGTGACTGGGCTTAGAGCCAATGAGAAGGCAGAACAGGAAAGTAATAAAAGTATAGGTTAGGCAGGAACAGGTCTCTCTCTCTCTGGGGAAGCTGCTGCTGGTGGTAAGCTAAAGCTAGTCGTGGCTATTGCTCTGATCTCTTTGGCTATTTCCTCTGTATTTGGCTCTGTGTTTCTTATTTACTGAGACTATTTAGAATTTCCTCTACAGTCCTTAACAGCTGAGCTGCCTCTCCATTGCCTCTTCATTAGTCTCAGCAGCCTTGGGAGCTGCAGTGTATTATGCAGAATACCCTTTTGCCCAAGCAGCTTCACTTGCAGATGTTCATTGTGTAATGTGTTGTTGGTCAGGTTCAAGGCCTCTGGCTTCTGGTACAACATCAATACTTAACCCTCAGCAAAACTTCTCTCAGACATCCTGCTGTTGCCCTGAGGCATGGAGAACCTGAAGTTAGGGTTTATTGGTTGTAATATTAAGGCAACTCCATGTAGTTAAAAGGGAGGTTTATTTTGTGGGGTAACTTACAAGTAAAAGGATAGGTTACAGGGTCCAGGAAAGGTGTAGCGCAGTCCAGCGGTGTTCTCTGGAGAACTCTGCTCGATCTACCTCCAGTGTCCAGGATTCAAGAACCAAGAGAGCCAGCACATCCAGATCTCGGGTCTTAAGTGCTCCTGTCTTGGCCCCGCCTTGTAAGCATGACAGTTGCCGAAGCCTCAATGGGGGTAGTACTTCCAGGTCAAAGCTGGAACAGCTACTCACTACAAGGGTTCCACAGGACCAGTCCCTTCTCAGGCTCTGGCAGGTCACAGATGGGCTAGATGTTGGGGAGTGTCAACTCAAAGCCCTGAATGTGTGCCTGAGTGGTAGCTGATTTGATCAATCCAGACCACTGGGACCATGAAGTCAATTCTCCCACCTACCTCCCCTGCTCTCCCAAGTGTGGAGGAGGGGGCAGCACTCCCAGAGAGGCAGGGCCAGCTCTCCCGTGTCATAATGGGGTCATTATCCCAGGGCCACTGAGAAGAGTGTTGCTTACATTTGATATTGGCAATGGAAACCTGACTTAGACTTGATTACCAAATGGGTTCTGAGTTCCCTTGATTAGCTGCACATGTAATTTCTTCAAAAATGCTGATTTTAATCTTTTCAAAAAAGTGATTTCCAAAACTCTTAAGAAAGAAATCTAGAATTAAGAGTAGGGAAAGTAAAAGAATTATATATAAGGTCAACTTGATTTTGCACACATGCATATTCACTAGTTCTTACTCCCTTTCTAGTAAAAATAATCAAGGGCCTTTAAACTTGCTACTTTTTTCACACTTTCTCTTAGAACTAATCAAACTTTTTTATGTAGGTTTGAAAATTGGCATGGTTTTAAAAAATTTGCCTTTATTAACTACAAAAAGGAGAAAAAACAATCTTTCTTACTTGTTACATATAAAGTTTTATGAATTTCAAAGATAACAAATAAAAACAAATGTACAGTGTAAAATTATCATGGCCATGAACATATGATACCTAATAAAGAAATCTGAATAAAGTGTTTACATGAATCATGTCAGTGATTCTCAAAGTCTGTTTCATCTGCTAAACGCATCCAGAGTACAAGTGTATTTTGTCAAGGTATTATTAGCTCATTAGTTTGTTGTTGCAAATGTACAGGGGCTCTGACATACGGCCACAAGAGTGCCAATACCTCAAGGTTTACAGATTGTAGAGCCCTTGTAACCTACATCAAAAGCAGAGAGAGTGGCAGAGGTGGCTTCTGTTTGGGATAATAACAATTAAGCATTCATCCAATTACAGAAATTAGAATTTTAATGCTAACTTGGGCTATCAGCATTTGTCTATGAATTCAACAGTTATGTTGTGAATTACCATGAAGTAATCTGCACTGCATTGGGCTTGAGCTCGATCCTGAAGAACACATATATGACTCATGCCTTCAGAGAATGCAGTCTAGCAGGAAATTAGACAATATACAAAAATAAATAAGGAAATGTCATAGTAGGCAAGATAGTAAGCTGTAGCAGGTAGAAAAATAAACTGAGGCCAGATCATATGCACTTCTAGAATGTGACTGTGGAGGTGGTGAGGGAGAAGGAGCAGACAGATGCAATTTTGAAGAAAAACATAGTTCAAAGGTCTTTTTGACTAAAAATCTTAAAAAATTAGAAAGAAGTACATATATATGTATATACTATATATTAGACAGAAGTATATATATATACATGTATATATGTATATGTATGTATATGTATATGAATTCACTCAAGTAGACAGGAGTTCTGGAGCATGGAAAGCAAAGAACTAGAGGGAATGGGGAAACAAAGTGGAAGATATGGATCATTTTCAGAAGAAACATACAATCTGGTTGGTCGGGGAAACATTCATAATTCAGCATTCACAAAGGACCTTGTGCTTACTACTTAGTCTGTCTGACATGGTATTTTCTCAGGTTTTCCAACAGTATTTTAATTGCCTAGATACTTCACTATCTCTCTCACTAAATTGTGAGCATCTTATAGGAGGGAATATTAGATTTTTGTATTCTCAGCACTGAACAGTACCTGACAGAGTAATAAACTAATAAACACAAGTCAATTTAAGGAACAATATTGAAGAGTATAGCATCATAATGGCTTTGGAGTTATAAGTTTCCCTAGGAGTCAGAAGATTAAAAAAAAGTGAGGGCAAAAATTGTCAATGTGCACTTCAAAGAGCAAAGTGAACTTGGGTTAGCACCAATAGTGGTGTAGGATGAGAACGGGAAAGTAATTTCCTCTTACATCACAGGGTTGCAAATCTCTTGTTTTACAACTGGGCAGAGCAATCTCAGAACAGTGCCATACTTATAAGACATACACTGAAGAACTCATGACAATCATATTATATTCATCACAGAAAGTTATACTTTAAGACTGATGAACAGAGACCCCTTAAATCTGATTTACTAGAATTCAGCTTTCTTAAATACGTTCAGCAATAAAGTTCTCAGTTAATCACTCCTATATGGTCTGCCTTCTGTGGTCCTTTAAAATCAATGATTCTACAAAAAAAGCCTAGTAACAAACTATAGTTAAAATTTTAATCTCTAAATTTCCAATGACAGGCACTCAGTTCACTGAATTGGATAAACAGGCATTCGTTGGTACACTAAAACATTAGGAAAAAGCCTTGTCAGGTGCCTTTCTACGAGTATCATTATTTTATTTGGTTATTATCTGGTCAGTGTATAGATTTATATTCTGGACCCTTCTGAGCTTGAATATAAAAATTCTTCCTGCCAATTTTGCCGATTTTCTATTTACCAGCCATTGATTTTTCTAGTGCATTTCTAAATGGAGCTTGAAATTAACATGCCTTTTCCTTTTATTCACTTTCCTCTATCCTGGCAGCATCAATAACCAATCCAAGAAGTGGACCTGATTTGTGGCTAGGGGATGACTGTTGCTATTGAAACCAACCTGTTCTGTCATTCATAGCAAGGTTATTGAATGTAAGATTTTCCTGATGAGGAAAGAAAAACATGTTCCACCTCATTTTCTCTGCCCATGACTCTGTGCACATCCTAAGTTTTAAAGAGAGACGTTTATAAAGAATCGAAACAGAACTTTAAATATCTATAGATGGACATGATAAAGACTGTGAAAGAACCATTTTAGACAGGGTCTCCTTACTTCCAACGTCTTCCATCTTCTGTTCCCAAGATATACTTCTACCTCTCTAGTTCCTGGAACTGAAAGGCTTCCTCACAACCCCTACTGGCAAAGGCTTTTTTTAAAATCAAAAATAGATATTTTATACAATATGTTCTGATCATGGTTTCCCTTACCCCAGCTCTTCCCAGATCTCCACTTCCCCAGGGAAGACTTTGAAATGAATGTATAATCAAAGAAATGACATTCATGTCTACATATTTAGGTACAGATAACTGGAGAGTATTTGTTATAATCCTTACTTACTGTATCAATAAATCATTTTTATAGAGTATCCAAATATATAGGGGAAACAATATAAAAAAATCATATAAGGCTTACATAAACAAAACAGAGATTCATTTGTTAATCAAATATTTTTGAGTTGCTATAATCAATCTTAATATCCTTCATAAGAAATATTCATTGGTCTTTTCTTCAGGAATATTATGTACTTGTCTCCAGTCTCATCACGTCTACACATGTGATTAGCATTCACCAATACAGGAAGAAAGGAATGATGCATGCTGCTTTCTATAACTTTTCAGAGCTACCAAGTAATTTATCACTTGGCTCTTTTCCACTCTGAAATGAAAATGTCAGTCAATATCTCATACAAGGCCTGCTCCTTTATGGTCTCAATTCTAGAGTGAAGAGGATATGAAACAGATTTATAGCTAACCTTAAAATAATCCTAATAAAAGTGGGAAATCAGGTTATGGATCTGTCTCAGTGGTAGAGTGCTTCCCTAGCATGTGTAAAGCCCTGGGTTCAATTCCCAGTGCTGTGTTTAATTAACATGTTAAGTCAATAAGAAGATAGTACAATACCTATATTGGCTTCTTTTTTCATTGTGGTGACCAAATACCTGACCAAAAGGAAATTACAGAAGAAAAGATTTATGTTGACTCATGGTTTGAGGGAGTGGGGTCCATCATGGCTGAGAAGTGATGGCAGCAGGAGCTTACAGTATCTTCACATTGGTGAGCAGAGGGTAGCGAAAGTGGGTACTTAGATGGATTTCTTCTCACCCTCCCCCTTTATTCAATAAAAGGCCTCAACCTGCGGTATGGTGCTGGCCACATTCAAAGTGGATCTTCCCCTCCTCAGTTAATCTTCTCAGGAAAATCCTTCATAGGCCTACCCCAAGGTGTACCTCACTGATACCCTAGGTATTTCTGACTCCAATCAAGTTGAAAAAGAGATTAATCACCACTACTTCTATGAGGCAAAATACTATTTATGTTTGAAAATGGCAATACACAGAATGTATATAACTCCTAAATTCATATGTTGAAATATTACCCTCCATTGTGATCATACTTGAAAATGACTTTTTGGGAGGAAATGGTAATTAGGTACTGAGAGTGGAAGCCTCATAAACAGGACAAATGCCCTTATGAAAAATGACCCCAAATAATTTTCTTGTGACTTTTTTCTATGACCCAGAAAGGGGCTCTAATTTGATTTCAGATTTTGAGTTGTTAGAATTATGAGAAATAAATTTATGTTGTTTTGTAGGCTAACAAGTCAAATAGCATTTTGTTTTATATATAACATATATATTTTATATATGTATATATGTACATATGTATGTACATATGTGAATATGCCTTGACTTGCAAAGGGGTTATGTTTTGAAAAGCACACACTTAACTGAAAACATTATGAGTGGGTAATACATTTGATATATGAAGTCTACCAATCATCATAGATTATTTGAGACTATATTAAATATGTTCCAAATACTTACATTAGCTTGCAGTTAGGCACAATCATCTAACACAAACCTGCCTGGTAAGAAATTATTTGATGCCTTATATAATCTGTTGAATATCCACATACAAAAGCTGCTGATAGCATGTATACTTCAATATATCAGGTATTTACCTTTGTGATCATATGGCTGTTTGTAAGCTAAAGCATGCTGTTGCTTCCCAGCACGGCAAATGAGGAACAGATGGCTTTCACTAGCCAAGGAAAATATCACCTTTGCATCATCATAAGGTTGAAAAAAATCATAAGATAAACCATAAGCTGGGGACATATATATATATATATATATATATATATATATATATATATATA
>CABHPQ010049173.1:1530-12498 GCA_902168405.1 Peromyscus aztecus
AAGAAAGAAAGAAAGAAAGAAAGAAAGAAAGAAAGAAAGAAAGAAAGGAAGGAAGGAAGGAAGGAAGGAAGGAAGAAGAAAGAAAGAAAGAAAGAAAGAAAGAAAGAAAGAAAGAAAGAAAGAAAGAAAGAAAGAAAGAAAGAAAGAGAGAGAGAATAAAAGAAAGAACATTGAATGACAGGGAAGTGGGGATGGATCTAGGAAGAGTTAGGAGGACACATATGACCAAAACAAGTTATACAAAGCTTAAAACTCCCAAAGAACTCATAAAAATTTGAAGGAAAAAAAACCTTGGCTTTTGAGAAAACAGTTGTTGAAGGATTTATATCTCCATGTTCCAGCTTTGTTTTTGTTGCCATGGTAAAATATCCCAACAAAAGCAACTTAGGATAGTAAGGGCTTATTTTAGCTCACAATTCTAGGTTACAGTCCATCATATCAAGGAGGTCAAAGGAATGCAGTAGAAGCTGATGTGTTCAGTCACATCTAGTGAATGAATGTGTGCATTGATGTAATAAGCTCATTTTATTTACTCTCGGGCAAATGAGAATCTCAACCCAGGGAATACTATTGGCCATTTTAGGCTGTCTCTTTCCCACATCAATTAACAGAATCAAGACAATCCTACAAGTCAACCTTATCTGGACAATAGACATGGCCACAGGCCAACCTTATCTAGGTATTGAGACTCTCTTCTTTGGTAGGTTATAGAAGCTGACAATTAAAACTAACCAACACACTTGGTCTATTTAGGCTGATATAGCAAAATACCATAGAGTGGTTGGTAATAAGCAAGACTAATTTATTTCTGATGGAGAAGTCACTAATAATTATATGTCTTCTTAAGACTCTCTTTGTAGTGCACAAATGGCACTCTCCCACTGTTTTCTCATGTGGTGGAAACAACTATGACGGTGTCTTGGATCTTTTTCTGTAGACACCAATCCTAATCATAAGATCCCCACAATCATGCTCTAATAATCCCTGGAAGGCCCACTTTCTACCATCAACAATAATTTTACAGTGACATTTACATTGATACCTTATAAGTTGCAAGTACAAATTATGGTCATTTAAAAATATGAGAGCAGAACTTGCAGAATTGATGACAGTATATGAAGCATGTGTGTCCAGAGTAAACCCAGGGGTTGACCTGGCAGTGTGACCAGGATCTATCCCTGGTGCATGAGCCAGCTTTCTGGATCTCATTACCTATTGTCAGACACCTTGCTCACCCCTGATAAAGCAGGGAGGGGCCTGGTCCTGCCTCAATTGAATGTACCAGACTTAGTTCTCCCTCCATGAGAGAACTTACCATGTTGGAGGAGGGGATGAGGGATGGGGGGTAGGTGGGGGGAGTGGGAGGAGAGATGAGAAGGGGGGAATCTGTGGTTGGTATGTAAAATGAATAAAAGATTAAAGAAAAATAGTATTAAAAAAGAAAATGAATATTATAAGGTTGACATTAATTTAAATGAAGAAGATTGTAAAAGGAAGATAGATAGGGTCATTAATGAAATATTAAAGTAAGAGAAACAAGAACAAAGAAGCAACTGAGTAGACTGTTGTGTGACAGTCTAGATTTCAGAGAAGTAGTCTACATTAGAAATACAAGTTTTAGTGTTGTCAGATATAGATTACAGCTATGAGTCTGGATGTAATTGGAGAAGAGTAAATGAACATTGGTGCCCTTCAAAATGAAGAAACTTGGAAGCCAAAAAGGAGCTACCAAAGGAGATAAGGAGCAGTCATTTGTAGGAAGCAGGAGACTAAGTGTGTTCAGTGTTCTAGAAAACAGACAGAGGGTGGCTCCAGAAGATGGGGATATTCACTGCTGCTTATGTGTCAAATAAGATGAGGATTGAGACTCATATTTAACAATCAGGAGAACTTCATTTTTTTTTTGAGACAGGATTTCTCTGTGTAGCTTTGGAGCCTGTCCTGGAACTAGCTTTGTAGACCAGGCTGGCCTCAAACTCAACAGAGATCCACCTGCTTCTGCCTCCCAAGTGCTGGGATTAAAGATGTGTGCCACTATCGCCTGGCTTATTTTTTGTTGTTATAACAAAATACCATTTTTCAGGTAACTTACAAATAGCAAAAGTGTATTTAGTAAAGAGTAGAAATGAAAATTGAAGTGGAGACACAGGCAATAGACTCAAAAGCATGAGTCTATCTGTAAGACATTATAGGGAAGATGAGTAGTCTTCATCACTGGTTTTCATTGCCTGGGCTGAGAGTAGATGATGGCAAAGCAGGATGGAGACTGTGATTATAGCTGTTCTGTATCTCAATTGTGATAATGTTTATGATTATGGCCTATGTCAATATTCTCTGAAAAGAATAACGTAAGATGATTTTTGTAGTGGGTAGCCATTCCAGCTTTGACCTAGAAGCTCCAACCCCCATTGAGGCTTTGGTAATGGTCATACCTACAAGGCGGGGCTGAGAGAGGACGCTGAAGACCTGGGTTCCAGATGCACGGGCTCTCTTAGTTCCTGGACCCTGGACGCTGAAGGTAGACCGAGCAGAGTACTCCAGAGAGTCATTGCCCACTGATGCAACAGTGGAACAAATATCATGTCTGTAGCCAACAACTTTCTGGTTGGATTTAAGATGAGGCCCAAACTAGCACCATTGTTGAGCCAAGAACCTATGGCTAGACGGTCATAGGCTCTAGGGGAGAACCTACCTTTATTATGTCACTAAATATACATAGTATTAAACTGACTGCTAATGACTTTTCATATTTTTCCTATCATATATAAATTTTCTAACATTTGGTATGATTTACTTAATTGAATTCCTCTGCCATGCTAATAGACTGGTAGCACCATGAGAGTAGAAACTTTGTCTTTAGCTTACACTGACACCCATAATGTCTTCAGAAAATACTTGGAATATAACAGAAACTCAATAAATATTTGTTGAATCAATAAATGAAGTCATTATATTTTCACTATTTGACATTATGTGTCATTATGTGAATTAGAAATTGACATTCAAATATTCCATGTGGTTGTCAATGCGGCTGTTGAATTTTGGTTTCTCTACCTTGAGTCCTAACATTTCCCCTGACTTTGTGGCTAAGTCTTCTAGGTATTATTTTAGATCTCACCCACCTAACTTTTTAAGGTTTGTATTAAGACACCATAATATGTGGTTCTTGTGCGGAAGAGCTCTCATTAGCGAGAGTTCCCAGGGTCCAGTTGATTCCAGTTCCATTTTAATCTGTGGTTCTTTCTTGCAACTCCAAACTCGAAGTTGACTTTGGATCATCATCTTTCTCAAGTTCCCACAGTATTTGCTCTAGACTAATGAAAAAATGAATGATCATAAATATAATTACTCAGAAGGCCCGATGGTATTTTTGGTATACTTGGGAGGAAGATGAGCTTGAAAGAAAAGCAACCGCCTGTAAAGCCTTTAGGTTTTTTTTCTCTGTTAAAGTTTAGGGGGATGGATACCAAAAATAAATAGCACCTCTCATGCCCAATTGGGTTCTGAGAGTTGGAGCAATAAAAAATAAGGGCCATGATATAATGTGGACCAAAATGTCACTTTAATTACTGCTAGACACTGGGGAGGTAGTTTAGTGTGAAAGCCAGAGGGGCCTGTGCCCAGGATGAGGCTGATGCCCCATGCTGACTATGGCAGTGGAAAGAGCTACTTTTGACTTAGCCAGGAGACTGGGAATCCCCAACAACAGCAGAGCCTTTGGCTGTCTACAGAGAGAAAGTAGGGCAGGCCAGGAAGCTGCCCAAGAGACATTTCTCTGCTAGGATGGGAACTGCGCCTGTCAATTCTTGATTGCTGTGACAAAGCAGCCTAGGAGAACAGCTGAACGAAGGGGAAATTCATCTGGCTCCTGGACTTTGAAGTCTCAGTTCCAAGTTCCCCTGGCTATGTTGGTTCTGAGTCTGTGGGGAAACAGTGTATGACAGGAAGGAGGATTGGGTATAGCAGTTCAGCTCACTTCATGCTGGCTAGAAGCAAAGGCAAGAAAAGAAGTGGTCACTGTCCCCATTTCCCCATAAAGTGCAAGCATTCAGTGATCTCCTTGCTCCCGCTAGGCTCTACCTCCTAAACATCCCAAATCCTCTCAGTAGTGCAACCAGTCTTCAATACATGGGGAAGATTCACACCCAAACTACAATGGCACTTCCTAAGCATGTTCGTGGAACTAGTCTCATGTTTGATGTAGTAGTATGGTAGTATAAGGAAGTTTCCCTGCTAATGTCTGCATGGACCACTGAGGCAAATCATGTCTCTAATACAGTTAAAAAACAAGACAAAACAAACAAACAACAACAGAAACAAAATCACTTCTCTTTGTGAAGCTCTTTTGATTGACATTCTCATCAATGGCAGATATTTAACGAACCTCTTTATAAGATACTATTGATTATGCCAAGTTACTGGACAGGTAGGAAAAGGAGAGAGGAGGGTACAAAGACAAGATGTGCCCTTGCTTCTAAATAACATATAATCTGACCAGGTCAGATGGGTACATATTTTTAAGATCACTTGTAGATGTGGTTTTAAAAGATTCTTCAGTATATAATGAAAGTGTGCCATAGTGGATTTAGATGACTTGCCCTGTCCCCATACTTTGTCCTTCCTTTTCATCAGCTTACCATCTCTGTGACAAAATATCTGATGTAAATAACTTAGAGGAGGAAAGGTTTACTTTGGATCTTGGCTTCAACCCATTGTCATTTGGCCCTTTGAGCTTATAGAAAGTACGTTTTGATTGGATGCTCACAATATTGTGGTTAGGAAGCAGTAAAGGAGACAGGAAGGGGCTAGGGTTTCACTCTCTCCTGTAAGTGTACACCTCCAATGACCTAACTTCCTCCCACTGGGTCATGTCTATTTAAGACTCCACTACCTCTCACTGGCTCTGTGGGCTAGAAGTTAGGCCTTACAAACATATGCCTTTGAGGAACATTCTAGCTCCAAAGTAAAATGCATGTCTCTTTGTCAGATGGGGTTTAACAAATGGCGAAAGTCTTCTTAACTTCCATCATCCTAAACAAAGACAGAGATGTGAAATCTGTGAATTTTGCTATAATATGCTAAACTAACCCCATTGCAATCCTGCAACACCATCTGGAAATGTCCAGACTTGCTTCATTTTTTTCCCCCTCTTAAACTGTGGTGTAAGGTGTATGGCTTTTAATGATACCCCTTTAAAACATGAATTATCAAGACAGTGTAGAGAAAACACACTTAAATTCTGTGTGAAAATGTTTGTTTCATGCCTTCCTTCTAAGAGTTCATTTTCTTTAAATGCATTAATACTAAAATACAAACCACCACCAACTTAAAAAAATAGACTTCTAGAAGGAGAGATATTTTACTTGAAATATCAACATGAAGAGATTTTTATGGCTGGTTTAAAACCCCTTAAATTAGGGGGCTGTAATGGAAAATCTGACAAGCTCAAATAAGGCAATTCAAAAATATATTCTGAACACTTAACACATACTATACATGAAATGTATTTTTAACATCTATATGTTTATTACAGATTAAATACTTAAAAATGGAAAAACAGCCCAAATGTTTCTTAAATATTTACTTAATATAGTTAGAACACGTTGTGAATTGTAAGCCTGGAGCATATATGTTAAGTGTTTGACTAACAACAAATGTAATAAAATGTTTCATTTGAAATGTGAAGCGGTTGATAAAAATGCCATAGGAGTTGACAGATCACAGTTCCCCCTAAATGTCTCTCTAATTAAGGGTGAAGCAAGGAAAGACACCCTTTTGGCTCTAAACTCAGAACTTGTGAATTCCGTAATATTACTAGTTCCTTGACTCATCTCCCTACTCACAGTTGCCTGTTTAAGGGTGTCTGAAATACTGATTTCCTCTCAAAACCTCAGCTCCTTTTTAAAGCCATTCCTGACCACTTTAAGACAAGTTTGGTAGTGTCCCTCTTCTCATTGTGTGTGAAGAGACAAATCATGTGTCAATCAACTTCATTATACACCATTAAACAAAAAAATGTCAACTGTACTGCTACCAGCTGCGTGACCTTGGACATGTTACTTATGTCTCTGTACCTTACATTCTTCTATAAAATGTTCAAGATGAAAGAACCAAGTTCAGTGGGCTGTTGTGAGAAGGAAGTGTGTTATAATGAAGGGAGATGTGAGACATTTGGGGAGCAAAGGTCAGTCAAAACTATGGACTATGAAATCACATAGGAACCAATTACTTACATACTAACCAACATAAATATTTATATAAAAATGAACAACTTGAATGAAGCTGCCTGTATGGTGATAATTCTGCTTTCAGAAATCATAGGATTTTAAACCAGAGTTCTAGTGCCAGGTGTGGGATAACTCTATGCATTGTTGACCAGGGACCAGAGGCTCCCAAAACAATATAGGTCATTGCTAATGCTCTTGGCTGCCCATCAGAGGCAGATAAGACCCAATGATGAAGATAACAACTCTTTGCATCAAGGACAGAGAAAAATCCAGAAGAAACTAATTTGGAAGCTTCCCTTGATAACTAGGACTTCATGACCAAAAGTACTACACAGGCTATTGGGGGAGAAAATCATCAACAAACTAACCTAACTTTTGACCTTGTGTGATACAATGCCTAGCTGCTATCCAAGTCATTCTGATGGGTGAAATAGTGGTATGGATATTCCAAGGGCAACCGTCCACTTCTTTATTGGATCTAAGTCCCACTCCATGGGAAAGAATTTGTGTTTGGTGCTGTAGACCTGATCAAAACCTCAAGGTTAGCGAAGCCATAGTCATAGGCCCTATGGAGGAACATGGTATTATTTTTTTTTTTGGTACTAAACATTTTGTTTTACTAAATTGACATGGCATCAAATTACTTTACAAATATACATGTTTATAACCATATGCAGAGAAATGCTATTGTTAGCCTTGATCAGGATGTTTCTTTACAATGAGTGGCAGTGAATGCTGAGATTCACAGCTACCCAAAATGTTGAGAATAAGTTAAGGCTGAGTGTTTAGCTTTCAAGAGGACATTTATATCACCCTTCTAGGGCTCAAGGAAAAATCATTGCTGGGGATGAGGGAGAGAATGTATGATTTGGGTGAGATGTGAAATGCTGTCTTCTGGGCATGACATGCCTTTGTAACCTTGAACTTGCAGCAACTGATGCTGCCTATACTGGACCTGGACAAAACTAGGTATGTCGACAGTTAGTTATGAATGAGAGAGGAACTTGTTGGGCCATACCTTCCAAGTAAGCTACTGGCTCTATATGAATATTGGGGATGAGGAGTCATTGTTTTCAGTTACCATGGTGACATCACCAAGGTTCAGTGGGATAGTTCCACATTCATGGTCATGTAGATAACCCTGGGTAAGTATAGTGTGTCACAAAACAAAAAAAGATGTGAAGGTGTGAAAGGTCCATGTAGGGAGGTGTAGGTATTGACTGAGATGGGAGAGAGATAAGAGATGGGAAGGGTAAGAGTAATCATGCATAAACTTGTCAAAGAACAAATTTAATTAAAAATAATGTATAATGAATATGCTTAGATCAAGTCCCAGCAATCTGCTACCTCAACATCTGACATCTACTCTTCACTCTAAAACATTTCAATGGATTTTAGATATATTAGGCAAATATTGAAGGCATACTTGGGTTTTCTGCCTCAGTTAAATGTATTTTAATTAAAATTCTTTTCATACATAACATATGTAAGATAAAATTTAATTTAATTATTTTTTTGAGAAAATTTACTTTTTAATACTGTTCGGGGGTTATCTGGTAGAAAGAATGTGTTCTGTCTCCCATTGCATTGTGATGTAAGTGATGGTATTTGCTGTCCATCATGAATCTTGATAATGAATAAATGTGAGAAGGGATGATAGGTGTGCAGCCTCTGCCAGGCCACCTAATAAATATCTGTCTCATTGATCCGATGATATTCTTTTTAGCTTTTGACAGTTCCTAGGATCGCAGAGATTTTGGATTAAATGGCACTAACTAGAGACACTTCTGAAGTGTAAATTGTTTGCTGTTTGTTTGGACCTCCCTCTCAAATTCATTGCCATTAACTAATAACTCAAGCGAGGCCCAAGGAAATGAGGTTTGGCAACTGTTGCAAATGTTAGGAAAATGCTTCCTAATTCCATGACCTTGGCCATTCGCATAACTAGATCTTGATTTCCTTATCTGAATACTTGGGGGGAAATACCTACTTTGCAGGTTAAATGAGTGAATATTTGAAAGATCTAGGAACAGGGCTCACTGCATAGAATGCTGTCAGCAAATGTCAATCTCTGTTACTGTATTGCTTCATCTTATTATAATAATTACAATAATTGCATACCAAGAAGCATCACATGATTTCCTAAACACATTACTTTAGTGTTGTCCCTATTGCTTAGCAAAGTGGAGACATCCCATTTTTTCTTTTGTGTTTGTGTGTTTTCATTCTTATTTTCCATCTTTAGGTTGTCAGCAAGCCTGGAAGAGAGGGACCTTGTGAATTTGCTCCATCATAATTCCCCAGAATTCCCCTCATTGGTCTGATTGGTAGAGCTCATTGGACTATGGTTCACTTTTTTCTGCCTCTTTCCATGTAGGGACAAATACTGCCAGAATGAGAGAATGGAACCCCATTGCACCTAAAAGCAGACACCACCAAGCACAGAACAACCATTTCTTGGGTGAATTAAATGTGTCTCGAGACAACAAATGACAAAACCTATCCCCACTTTAAAAGAAAACATTGGTGGCTTGAAAAAAAAAAAAGAAAAAGAAACCAATAATTGAGTCCAGATGGCTCAGCTGCCAACGAGTCTGCTTCCTAGAGCCAGTGTGGTTCAGGGCACTTGGAAATTAACACGGTGGAATTAATTTGAAGTCTACAGCAATTTTGTACATAAGTTCTTTAACACTAATCTCCAATGTTTTATCTCCACATCACTAATAGGTCAATGGCCACTTTTGGAAAAGTCTCAAGGATTATCCTCCTTCTTGACAAATTGGCCCAGGTTAAAATTGACTTCTTGGTTTTCTCAAAAATCTTATGCTATTATTTAACTTTAAGTACACTTTCTACATCTTTATCACTTTGCCCTAAACATGTGATTTCCAGCAGTGAAACCCACTAATGATTAATTTAAATGCTCTGTTTTTAAGACAAATAGAAATTGAGCATCTTCTTTGATGTAGAATTGACAAGACTTGTAAGAGAGTGACAGGTTTTGTGGAGCACTGTACATATACTAACTAGAGAGTTTAAAAAATAATGGTTTTATTTAAACCACATACCCTAAAATTTTCCCTGTTAATGTACACAGTTTGGTGGTTTTCAGTATATTCATAGTTATTCAACCATCATTGCTATCTAATTTCCAAATGTGTTCCCGAGTGCCCCCCCAAAGAAACCCAGTACCTCTAAGCAGTTACCCCTCACCCCCGGCCCCTGACCAATTCCCAAAATTCTGGCAAGCACTGATCTATTTTCCACTTCCAGGTGTTTGCTTATGGATTTATTTCTATGGGTTCTGGGAATCCCATATGGACAGTGTAGACAAATTTCTAAACAGTCTTATTAAATAAGAAACACAGAGCCAAATACAGGGATGAAAGCCATAGAGATCAGAGAGCCACCAGCTAACCTTAGCTCACCACGCAGTTGTAGCTTCCCAAGAGAGAGCTTCTTCCTGTCTAACCTGTGCCTTTATTACCTTGCTGTTCTGCTTTCTCATTGGCTTTTAGCCCAGCTACCTTACTTCCTTGTTACTGTCTGTCTGTACAGTCTCTATTGTTGGTACTGGGATTAAAAACATGTGTCACCACACTTGGCTGTTCCCTATGTGTCCTTGACCACACAGAGACTCTGCTTGCAGATGACTGGCCACACTAGTGGAAGCCCATGAACTGTGGACTGGTGGTGTGGAGCCCCCATGGGACTGGACTAGGCCCTCTGGATATGGAAGATGGTTGTTTGGCTTGAACTGTTTCGGGGGCACCCAGTCAGGGGGACCGGGATCTGTCCCTGGTCTATGGGCAGGCTTCTGGGAATCCGGTGCCTGTGGTGTGATGGCTTGCACAGCCTTGGTGCAGTGGGAAGGGGCTTGAACCTACTTAGGCTCTGCTGACTCCCCATGAGAGACTTTGATTTGGGGGATATAGGGATGCAGGGTGGCTTGGGAGAGAGGGCTGGGGGGTGGGAGGAGGGAAGGGGGGATCTGTGGGTAGTATGTGGAGTGAGTAGAAATTTTCTTAATAAAGAAAAATGAAAAAAAAAAAGAGACTCTGCTTGCCATTTGATCAAATTAAGGGCGTGTGGTACCATTGCCTGACTTTTGTTTATGACTGGCTATGTCCTCTGATCTCCAGGCAAACTTTATTTATTAATGTACAAATAAAATATCACCACATTTCAGCAGAAATAAAATATCAGCACAGGACAGACTCAGACTGTACATGGTCTTTTGCATCAAGTTCCATGGTCTTAGCACAATGTCTCCAAACCTCATCCATGTTGCACTGTGTGTCAGCAACTCGGTCTTTGCTATCGCTGATGCGTGGATGCACCAGGTTTTCTTCACTCATTTTTCAGTTGCTGTGGAGTTGGATTGTCTCCAGGTTTTTGACTGTTGTGAGTAACACTGTTGTGAATACTTATTTTCTAAATTTTTGTGTAGATATATATTTTTAAGGTCTTTTGGGTACATACTCAGGCGTGGAATTGCTGAGTGATTAAAGTCTCTTCTGGAATTATTCAAGGTCTTTCATATGTTAACATCCATGGTGAATCATAAAGGTAAACAAACAGAACATCTGTATATTAGATTTTCCATATCCGTAACTCAGTGTGTATATGTAGCATTCATCAGCTTGACCTATAAACATTCTTCTGCAATCGGTTTTCTCTATTTCTCTAGTTCTTTTTCATTGGTCATTTCTGTTCCTAGAGTTTGTTGATTTGAATAGTG